>BGZK01001928.1:0-93597 GCA_005406025.1 Eumeta japonica | reverse complement strand
AGTTTATCTATGAAAATAGGTTTTTTGTAATATTTAATGGAATGAATTAGGTGTCAAAGCTGAAGACTGCGTTTTAAACTCTTTTGCCATAGAGAAATCGTACAGAATACTCATTAAATTGTAAGGTAATTACAAAACAACAACAAATACGTTCAATCAGCATATTTATGATCATTGCCATAAAACAGTCGCGGCTTCGTGCTTCTAAATTAAACGAATTTATTGCAACCGTTATGTTGTATAATACGCCTACTACGTTATTTTGTTCATTTCATACTTTTACAATCATAGATTTATCTCGTAAGTCACTTTTCATATAAGATTCCATTGTTTATCTTTTTTAAACTTCAACTAATGTGTCGAGTCACTTAAATACTATTTAGGAATATCTAAGATCCAAACCTTTTTATCCTTTCGCTACTGTAAAATATTAGATTATTACATGTTTTTGTAATAAATGTTGTTATTTCTCATTGTTCAATCATAGGCCACATTCTATTGGTACCTTTAATTTAAATAACTGGAGAAGCTTTTAAAATTGACGTCACCGAGATTAGGTAACTTTATTTTAGCCATGATTTGCTTTTACGTGGCATAAATAAGAAATTTTATATTAATATAGGACTTTGTAACCCTACATGAGAATCATTTTGAATAAACTTAAACTAATATTATTTAGAATTATGCTGTTGTTTTTTCTTTGGTAGTTTATATATCTCACGAGGTAAAGAAAGACCGCTTCCGGTTTCCGGTCGCTTCCTTCATTTCGTGCGTCAGATGCGGTTCGAGGTCGAACGAGGTCCTCTGGCACGGGATGGCACGGGATTTATTGTTAGTCTTTTGTGACTTTGTTCCGGGTGAGACTTGCTAACTGGTCGCGTTTGTTTGTCCCATTAATTTGTCGCGTCGATGTAATAACGTTAACATAAATATCGCAAAGCCGTTCATTGTTACGGCCGGGTCGTCCTTGAGATGTTCCGATAAAATAGATTTATTGCAAAAAAAAAAAGGGTTCAAAGATTGGTGTACAATAATGGTGGCCGTTTAATTTTAGCGTTATTATAGCTTTTATTTTCCCTTTTTCCGTGTCCGGCACCAACACGAAATATTTGTATGATAATTCGTCAATTAATTGACACTTTTTTTTTGAGATATTTGAATTCTTCCAAAATTTAAATTTGTGTTTAACATGACGCTAATGAATTTGATTTAACATCATAATTCAGTAGTTTTAGGTTCAGAGGTTCTCCTGAGAAAATGGATATAAAAACCGAAACGACGGCCGTGTGTGAGATAAAAGGTAGAATGAAAAATGTTGTATTTAAAATACCGCAGGCCTACAATGCTTTTGGTGGAGGGTATTTTAAACCTGTTTTTAAGTATGTCTTATATGGTGATATCAAAAATGTTACCGGTTTTTTTTTCTATCGGCTCTAGTTCCCGATACATAAAATACAGTTTTCAGAAAAAAATAATATTTTATTGGTATTAAACATCAAGAAATTGTTTACATACACTATGAGGCGCCCACACTATCTTGGTGTAGAATTACAATACCGAAGTAAGCAAAATACAGACGATTCACAGTGTCTTATCGATTTACGCTGATCTTTTAGTATATATTCACCACAAACATAACAAAATGTATCAGGATTGTTAACACAACATCTGGACGTGCTATCCATAGTGATATAGTAACATAAACTTTATCGACGTTATTGTAATAATAACTATTTACGAAAAAGACCGGGAAAAAAATTAAATGAGGGTAGAAGGTAAACTGATGAGTAAAAATAAGTTATGACAATATATTGTTTTTTTTTTTGTAGGTCTGTGCAATATATAATTGTTAACTGAAGAAAAATTTTATTATGACTCACTTTAGACGTTATATGAAAATAAAAAATATAAATTTAGTATCTTCCATTATTTCTGAAAGAACCATTTCAATGATTAAGAAAATAAAATGAATATTTATATATGGAGGTCTAAATTGAAAGAAAAATAGGTATTGACAAAAAAAAATAACATTATAAAGCAGTGTAACCAACAATAGTGAGATACGTGTATCTATGGAAAAGACGTGTATAGAAGATTTTATTATTTTTATGAAATATATTTTAGAAATCCTGAGCGTGCAATTTATTATAGTTATAAAAATTAGGTCGGTCTATATGCAATACCATTTTACGGCCGTGTGTGATCACGAAACAATACCTAAGTGAAGAGGTGCCTAAGATTAGATAACTTGCTCATGGCTGCGCACCTCTACGGCAACAGACGATATTGCTGTTGACGGCAACAATGTACTGATGATAATTACAATAATTACCTGTAACTCCTTCAGCAATAAACTGGCTATTGAAGTCTATAAAAACAGCCACAAATAAAGCATTAAAGGAGTTTTGCTCTGAGGTGTACATTTTCCGGTTTATTTACTCCCAAAGTCGTTAATTTCGGGTCTTTTCCGTTTAACGTTCGAGTTTTTGGTCTTTTAAATAAAAAAATAAACAAAACGAAAACTATTTTGAAAAAAACTACTGACTGGAAATTTGTGTATATATATACACAATTTTCAATTGTCAAAAATAACGATCTAATCACCGGCCCATATGGGAGAGTGATTAGATAAGTTTCATTAAAATAATATATATTTGTGCCCATACTAGTTTAAATTCATTTTTTCAAGTTTGTAATGACTAAATAGGAAACCTGTGTCATTTAAACTTAGTGAATTTGCAAATTATACGTCATTTCGTTCGTTTATACGGAACCAGATATGGGAATCCAACATGCTTGATCAGTTCTACAATACATAAGTTGTTATTGTTTCGGAGATAACTTTTTATTTTGTTTAATTTTTACGAATGATAATAAAGTTTATTTGACAATAATAAATTAATATCACTATAATTTTTACTTTGAACTAATTTAAAATGTACAATTGCAAAAAAGCTTATAATTTTCGCAAACAGTATCAAAAGGTAAATTATTTTGTCAGAAAAGGAGCGGTTGCCGCCAGAATTAAAAATGACATGTATAATAAAAACGCGGCCAAGTGCGAGTCGCACTTGCATAAAGAGAGTTCCGAACTATTATATTAGAAATTGAACAACACATGTTATACAGGCTTTCTTTTTACGTCAATTTTGCATTTATCGTAAGAATTTAAGTATTTATGATTTTAGTTTAGATTTTTCTATAAACTACAACCTAAGGGTCTATATTTAGAATATTTTGCAAAATTTCAGGTTAAGTAGTTTTGGCGATAAGAGGGAGCCGTAGATGTTTGTATATTTTCTTTAATACTTTTAAACTGTATTTTTCAGGATTACAAAATTAAAAAAAAGTATTTGTGTTTCTCATAGCAAATTCGTTTATGTGATGTGATGTGATTGATCATTTTTTTTAATTTTATAATTGCCCCCCCCCTCTAAATGAACCCCCACAATCTGAATTCGTATACTAATGTTACTTATATGGTTGAGGATGAAGCGCCTAACGGCATTTGTCCCAGTTCGTCGCAAAACTCATATTCTTTCATACAATAATAATATCATACAATAATAATAAATACGGATACAATAGGCTGTGACAGACGGACAGACACACATACACATAGGTAACTTAAAAGTTCCGTTTTTTTCATTATATATATGAAATCTTAAAATAAAATCAATAGGTTTCAATGAAAAAAAAAAGGAAATAGACATACCCACGCACCCCGAAGTGTAAATTTAAAAACATGAAGATTAAAATTGATTTGCGTTCGGCTTCGGTGTTCTAAACATCAAAATTATTTTCAAGAAAGAGACTAAATTTATAAATCATGTGGACTAATATTTTTCTAATAAATCCTTTTTTATTCTTGAAAAATGATGACACGAAGCGTGCGACTCGGACTGGCATTTGGATGATTTTTTGTTCACCTCCGTGTGCTATTACGTCATGAGTATCGGGCCAATCCTCCATGTCGAAACTGTATGTAAACGAAATCCAAAAATGTCTTTCTGTTGATATCAACAAATCAAATTAGAAATATATAAAAAGTTTACCTAAAAAAATGGAAAAGATATAAATATTATTTTTAAATGTGGGATCCAACTCATAAGTACCATGAAACCTTTGTTGGAACTACGCTATTGTATAACTCGCATTGTATATACACATCTGAACTGATTGTATAATTTTATTGTTCCTCAATTATTTTCTATTAGCTCACCACACAACTTTAGAGTCGTTTGTATAAATAAATATGATTACGGCATCGGATACAGAAATCATGATGCTATACGACGACAGATATCATGATTTCACGATTATTTCTGTCACCAGATGTTCCAAAACGATGTGGGTGAGCAACACAGTACCACATAATATGTATCCGTTTCCTTTATTAGTCACGTTACATATTAAAATTAAAAATAAAATCCCCTCTCTTACAAATCACGGTAGCATGATCCGTAGCGATCGACCAGAGAGCAAGTTGTGTATATATATCAAGAAACTGTGTACTAGCTACAAGTTAGCAGACATTGAATCTGTTACAGTCGACTTGCTATTTGCAAGGTTAAAAAACTTAGATATCTCTAGGACGTGAATGAAGTTTGTGATTCTAATTGTGTGATATTTATTTCCTTGACTGTGATATTTGTTTCTTTTGACTTTTTTATATATGGTATTTTGTTAAAAAGATAATATAATCAAAAATAATATAAATACTTAATACCTATTTTATTCGGCACAGACATTCGTACTGAAGATATTGTAGTAATAATCAATTAATAAGAAGCACATCGTTTTGGCGTGGTGTTGTTAATAAAAATTTATATGATAGGTACTTAAAATTACAATACACTTATTGGAGTTTTAGAAGAATGATAGAATTCTATTTTAAAAAATTGTATTTTCAATTGGACTACTTCAGAGCATAGAATATTAAAGGCTTAACAAAATGTTAGAACAAAAGATTTTTTTCTATGACGCGTACAAGTCGTATATAAGATGTTTTCTGAATAGAAAGAATGCATACAGTACATTCATATGTAACTTCTACTCTAATTCTATAATAATATATATGTATAACAAGGATTATAGTTATAGGTGAATGCATGCAAATAATCTCCTTCAATTCATAAAATACAATATATTATAAATCAAAGTCAAAGTTAAGAACCCCCCTCAAATTTGAATTATAGAAAAAAAACTACAAGATTGATGTAATCAATCAGGAGAGATTTACGCTCCAACACAAATAACGTCCATTACACACTGCATCACTGTCTACATTTTACGACACCCACAGCATAACCTTAACGTATCACTTTATAGTCATACACAACGCAATAAAGCATCCACTCCGGACAGCTTATGTTACAACTTATTATCGCGATGACGTCGTGACATTACCGCGTTCCGATTTTTTACCGTGCGGCGGCGCCGGACGGTAATGACCTGAATCTCCGAGATAATTGTATCCCGAGAATCGTGGAGGAAAAGGCGGCGATACGCTCCGCATGACGTGACGTGGCGGGTGATGAAAGAGCTACAAGAAAAAAACTATCGAACTAACCCGTCTCTGTCGCCCCGAGCCTCTCGAAAGAGATGGATAATAATAAAAAACCTTCCACTGCCATTCCATTAAAGCGTTCTTTTTTTAACGGACGCGTGATGCCGATGCGCTTTCTAGTTTTGTATTAACCGTCTTTATAAATGGTATGTAAAAAAGGTGCGGTAGGTACTACTATAAAGGGCTCGGAAAAAAAAAAGGAAAATTTTTATTTTCACTCTTCCCTCGCGCTCGCCAATCCTTTTTTTTTCAAGTCTAACTTTATTGCCATTTTAGTGTATTTACTTTCCACTCGTTCCCGAAAGTTAAAAAAATATTCAACACAAGAAACGCGTAAAACGTGGATACGGGCAAGTCATGATATCGGTAATCCAGGGAGATAAAGATTTCTTTTTTATCAGTTGGCTAATATTTGTTAAGATTTTATTTGGTAGTAAGTTGGTTGAAGTGATACGAAGTTTTCGTAGCAGATCGTTATATAACTTTTGCTTTACCAACATTCGTCCTTGGATTCGTTCGCCCGCGTAAACCCAGAATGGATCCTTTCGTCGTTTATATCAAGCGACCTTTCTTTTAACCATTATCCTGGTCTGGTATCTGTTCAGTTTATTTTTCTGTTTGTTGTCTGTTTCGATTCTGGTTTCGTTCTCAATTCCAATTTCAATCCACATTGCGGGTCTTCGAAAACCATTTTTTGATTTAGGGGTACATTTTTGAAATATTAAACTAATTTTTGCTATCTGGATTTCTCGATATTAGTGTATTTATTTTAAAGAAGTTAAAAGGTATCACAGCTAAGTAAACTTTACAGGTTAACGAGTTATAGTCGACGACCTTATAAAATGTATTTGGAGGAATGAAAAATAAAATTTTGTACAAATTCCATTGAAAATCCCTTAGAAGACGTTGTTGGTTGTGTAAAATAGGTAGTAAATATATAAGTTTATGAACCATGTAAAATTATGGAGATATTAAATCCTAAAATCCTTAACGCCCGACCTATGTGGGTCGGTTTTTAGACATTATTAGACATTAAACCGTAAACTAAATTTATAGGTTCCAGTGTCAAACAAAAAGTCCCCTTCTATTCGTGTATTGTGACGGCAACAACGGAACCCTACACTGCACGTGGCCCGACGCAAATTTGACTGGTTTTTTTTTTCATTGATGACACAGTTTACCTGTTGATACTTCGATTGAAATAGTAGTTTTGTTTTTGAATATTTATTCCAAAAATAGATGCCTGCAGACTCTTTACCATCCCGTACTATCAGACAAATATGATCGAATCGAATCTCCAATCCCAAAGTCACACTTCTATATCAATCGCATGAACTTTCACATCGTTATACTTTACGACGTCTCATTTCCCCGTCCGATGATTGTAAGTGAAATGTAATAATGTATCTTTTTATTGTTTTATTCCGAAAAAGCACAGTTCCTAGACAATAAGTCTGCATCATTTTGTAAATAATCCTTCGTGCTGAAACGGCTGACCAGATTTAGATAAGATTTAGTACGAAAATATTTTAAGTCTTGGAATAACACACGGGATCCTTTGATCGTATTCAGATTCAAGATGCCGTTGGCATAACCACTTACCGCAGTTTTAGAATTTTCTATCAGCAGTGAAACGGCTGGTCGGATATTAATAAAACTTGGTAGACAGATTTCCTAGGGCGGATAATGGCCAATCAAAATTTTTTTCTCTTAAAAATAAATGCATAGTTTCCTCGGCAGAATAATGATAACTATCGGTGTAATTGAAAAGCCATTTCGAAAATATTTTGCTTCGTGTATGGATTTAATCTTGAAATGTTCGCTTATTTGTATCTTCTCCCGTTAAAACGTATAGTTTTAGTGGAATTAAAATTCAACCCAAATTTAATAATACTTCACTCGGAGCAGACCGCATAATGGAATGAATTATCAAAATTATCATTCCAATGATAATTCCAATCCTGCTCTCAATTCCGGTCAGCATCAAAATGAGCTATCCAACGTTACCCGCACTATGTGATAACCGAAAAAAACAAAAATCATCACCATTTTTACGTGTGAGAAGTGTTCTAAACAAATTTTTTTTGCATGCCGCATTATAGCTTTCTAGTACAAAGAATCTTTGAGTGAAACCACAGGCAAATAGACAGACGGACAGACAGACGGAAGGACGGACGGACATGGCGAAACTATAAAGATTGTTTAATGACTACGGAACTCTAAAAATGAAATTTACACTGGATTGAGCAAATTTTTTTTCTGAATGTAAATTCAGAATTCATGTAAATGACGGACTTCCCCAATGTATGAAAGACAGTACTATGGAGAGATCGAGCTGTATCTCTGGTTCTGCCTAACCGAATAAGATAAACCATGGCTTAGATACTAAGTTGGACCCCAAACTAACGAACTGTGAAACCCTGATAAAAATCCGTTCAGCGCTTTTTGCGTGATGCGGTAATAAACATACAGACAGACAGACAGACAAAAATTATAAAAACTGTTGTTTTGACTTATGTTGCTCTAATGAAGATCCCCATATAAGTTTTTTTTAATATTTATAAGGTACAGACATCGGCCTGTTACAATTTTATTATATATATATATATATATATATATATATATATATATATATATATATATATATATATATATAGATGTTACGATTTTATTTTATGTATATAGGTGGCCTCGGTTTGAAGCAGACTTCGTCAGATGGCGCTGAATTATCACTTAGAAGTACATATTGAGCTAATATATATAGATGTATTGTCTCAAAATGTATGAAATACAAAATGTCAGAGCATATAGCGCTCAATCAATATTTCTATATAGATATATAAAAATATACTCAATAACGTCATAACTGGAGATAGGCCTCCTGTAACAAAAGCTAACAAAACTGTTGTATGTTTATTTTTTGTCCATTGCCGTATCTTTTATGTGAAAGATGTAAAGACAAAAGATAAATAGACGATTGAATAACATTAGCGAGAACCTTTTTCAAAATATACAGCTAAACTTTGAAATCACAATTTGACAGTTATTTAATTTTTGGCAAAAATTTGCTCAATCCCAAATTAGAAACAAAAAAAATACACGATACGTCGTTAATGATTCAGTTTAAAGACAGGTATACGTCGTATTGTATTGTACTATAAATCGCACGGCTAAAAAAGCCTTGACGTTGTAAGTTTCTTGTGGACCAGTTTTTTTTTAGTTAGTGTGGGCCAGTCACTGCCTTTACGATAAAAAAAATATAATGACGGTGACTAAATGTGTGACGCCATTAACCATTAATATGTATTACTAATCGATACAAAATAAGCAATGCGTAAAGAATGCAAAAATTAATGAATTAGAAAAAGGTGACGTGACACAATGAGATTTAGTTTAAAAATATGTGAATGTATATAATGAAAAGAAAAAGATAAATTTTGCCTTGAAAATGTTTTTTTGTTGAAGTACAGTAGTTTATACTGATTATTTTAACTTCCGTGCCAAAATATCCACCAGCCATTAAATGATGTCGAATGTTCTACTGTATTTAGGTACGTACTGTTTTGTGATACCTTAATAAGTGAATTAGATTTCTGTTCCCTTTTCTATTATTCCCATATAAAAAATACTAAAAGTACTATATATACTTCCTCCTGTTTGTATTAAAACATGTTTTATATTAGATTTTTATTTGTTAAATACCCTTGCTGTGTGCGAAGCATGTGGTGACGGAAATGAACTCGACCACAGTGGACGTTGTGGAAGAAATTTAAAGATTTTGAGGTCGCCTCTTGTCAAATATCGTTTTGAGATTTTGAATAATTTTTATTCGGAAACTTCTGAATAATTATTAATATTGCAGGAGTTACGCACAATATTTGTTGTCATAATAGTATAGATCAGACATATCGCTTTATAATGGTTGACTAACCTAAAATATCATCCGAAAGACATGGAATTTGTATTCGTCCATGGACATAAACGTCTGAGCATGTTGGACGCGCATGTGCGGATCGGTCTATGCTATACAGCTTCAAGGCTATTTTTTACAATTTTACAAGAATTAGACTCTCCTACAACCAATTTAGTTTTTGGGCGAATAACATTATTGCCAAGCCACGATGTCTAAGTCATCCGTTTATTTTAAGGCTGCGTTTTAAAATAATCAATAATTAATTACGGTGAATCTATAATAATATAATAAATCGTCTATCTAATTGTTACCTTCATTCTAGAAGCGGGCTTAAAGCGAAAGTAATTAGGTATTATTTCAGGAGAGTTTATTTATTTTTGTTTCTTGTGGATGGTGGAAGTAAGAACTCCCGAACGACTGCAAAATTTGGATTCTTAATTTATTGATAACCACGCAAGTTGGCCTGTATACGTATTTTTTTTGTCATAATGTTTTTATGCTATCCTCTTTAAGTCGACACCAGGTGGCGCTGCAGCACATCAGCTACAATACCGTCCAATAGATCACCATGAAAATTGGTATGGTACTATATTTGGATACGGAGAATGTATATGATGTATACATATCTTACGAAAAAAAAAATTCTACAATTTTTTATAAGGTTTTATATAAGACACAAATGGGACCGCGTTTGGAATTGAGAATGAGATAGCGATTGAGATCTCGATTTCATGACGGTGCGGTATGAAAGATGAAGTTATTCATTTTCTGCCTACGGGGGCGGAGTCGCGGGTGAAAGCTAGTATATATAACATAAAAGTCGAAATAATCGAACAGGCATGGCTGTATCGAACTGTAACAAAATACCTAATTACTTTTATTACGAGAGGTGAAGCAAAACATAAAAAGATACATTCGTATACATACTATTTGTTGCAGAGTCACTCATTAATAAAAATAATATTGACAATACAATAATAATTATTTTTATTACTTCATTTTCGTACAAATATTGGAAAGTTCTCATTATGTTGCGAATGCTGGGTAGCGATAATGTCGTGCAAATAAAAAAATGCTGTCATCTTAAGTTTATATATCGTCTTATAGAAAACAGATTGCCTTTAATTGTGTCTATATCAAGGGAAATCATCCAACATTAGTCACATATAAGAATACATACGTAATAGTAGATAATTAAAAATACGTCAATAAATCAAATCGAAATACTGTTTCGTTTATGCAAAAAGGAGACATTGTGCATACGGATGATATTGTAAAAAAATTTAATTAGGTACGTACGTATCTAGCTAACGTAAACAAATGTATGTTTAATTTAACTCGTAACACTTCAAAGTATTGCCTGTATATACAGTAATACTAGGTACGGAAACTGGTTTTGTTATTATGCCCGTACATCTCTGGGATGCGTTTATACCAAAGCTATTTATTATATTAATTAAACGGGTTCACACTGGAAGATTTGCGTAGGATGATTCGGATTCTTTGCCAAACGTTTTATAAAGTTGATATGTGATGTTGATAATAATAAGACTGAATACATTATTTTGAGAAGAATATGTTACAGAATGCTGCATTTCAGCAACGTTTTTTGATAAGAGAAGCATTTTGATCTGAGGTGATTTTATAATGTTATTAGCTTGACACTCTATTTATGCACTGAAATTAGGTACCGACTTAGTTTTTACCACATCAAACCGTCGAAATGTAAACAAAGATCAATTTATATTGTACAAAATAAAGTAGGTTTAAACGTACAAAAAATTGTTACCCATTAACGTATGCTTCAGGTTTGTAAATTTATTATAAAAAATTACTATAACTTCGGAGACTTGCGTCTTTGGGGACAAACATTTACGGTGTGGTTCAAAAACTTAGAAATCATGGTTTTTGAACCGACTTAAAGTCGATTTAAAACAACTTGAAATTGTTTTTTTACTACGTATTTAGTTTTTATACGAACTTGGTTAGAGTATAGTAGGAGTTCACCACTTAGACTATCTGAAATAAATAGATACGACGGATATAAGCCATTTGTTTTGCATAGGTGTATCTCTTGATTCAAAGTAACCTAAATTTTAAAAATGACCAGAGTTGTATTAGATTTACAGTCATAGACAGTATTAAAGTATTTTGTGTAGTAGGCTTAATCTAGTATATCAATACTAGATAGGGCATAACCGTATGATTTACCGCAATTATATATCTTATTAAGCTACTTAGTTATCGATCAAATAAAGGTCCATCCCTATGGCTGCATCATTAGTATGGATTACCGAATTTTTTTTTTCAGTTATTATATCACAAGCGTAATTTTAATCGATACTTCTTCGATTGTAAAATTCATCGTGAGGTCAATTCTTTTCCTATGAACGCGGTTAAATTCGCATGGAGTCCGGAAACCACAAAAAAAAGAAATCTAGTTAAACGCTCTCGCATAGCATCGTCTCACGTTTCACGACATGAGTTGTAGCCGGCGGTTACATTTCGATCAGGCCGTTCGGCGCGCGGCAACAAAAAACGAACTAGTTAGGTCGGCCGCGGTACGGAACCGCAGCCGGCGCGCGGTGGAAATCACGTGTCGTGAGCCGTGCGTTTTTCTGGGAGGTTGGATTCGATTAGTTTTTCTGGGCAATCGTACAGTTGATTGGCAATCCACAGCGCCTTGAGACGTTCGAGCGATGATATCACTTTTTATATATCTCTCTCTTTTTTTTTAATATATATTTATATATGGATATTTATAAGTATAACAATATATCTTTTCCCCGACATCATTGAAAACCTAATACGGATGCACAGTAGAGTTGAAAGAAAATGACGGGTCGATAAAAACGGTTGTGATGCGTTTAAATAACCAATTTTCTGTGCCTTCATTTTATGGAACTGGGTCGATGCTCCCATAATGGCGTCGCGTCGCCAGATTTTGTTCTATATTGAATGGTTTCTGGCGGTATTTGGACATCTTTCAAATTTCTGCTTATGAACCCCTTTAATGTACGTTACGCTATCTAACCAATAATGTCGATCTGTATTATGCACTTCGCTAAGATTTTATATTGTCATGTATAATACCTAAAATTCAGTGTAGTTGTCAAGTTTGATGATGTGTCACTTGAATGTTAATCCAGAAAGCGTTTCATTAAAATATTCAAATTGAGAAAGAAATTATGTGTCTTATTTAATAACAATTGAAAAATTAAATTGACTCTTATTAAAATATTTGTCAATAGAGATTATTTTTTGTTAACCAAACACCAAAATCATAAATTTTATTTTAGATTTGACTGAACTTCGATTTTCTGTAAATTGGTAAAAATATTTTGGAAAGTTTTTTTTAATGATATCGAAACTATTAAACCAATGCATTATGAAATTTTGTAGCGTTAGAGAAATAAAGTAGCGTCGAAGGCTGTGAACTTGATCGAAATTGATTCATTTCTGCAAGAGAAATCGTGAAATAAAAATTAAAAAAAAAAAGTCTCTAAATTACTTTACATTATTTGAGGGACCAACTTTTTAAAATGGAAATGGAAGTTTAAAAAATATCGAAATTCGAATATCGAAACCCCTAGAGTAAGATCCCAGAGCCATTAGACATAATTTATTTTTAAATATATGAAACCTTACGTTTTGTGTAGTGTTTCATATATTTAAATATAGGCTGTGTCCAATGGCTCTGGTATCTTGGACTACCCCGTTAAAATCGGCCGTTTCTTTCAAAAAATGTCTATGACGAAACATTTAAAAATTAACAATTAGGTATTTTTTATACCTCTATTAAAAGACGCCTCTAATAATTTTTAATTAAAAATGTGAACAATAATATTATTAAGATATTTCTCAGTTGGAAAACATTAAATGATGAACACAACTAGAAATTAATAGGTCAAAGGGGGTCCATAGAGAAATGTATTTTTCGAACGTTTCTTCATTTTAATTCTAACGTAAACATAATAAATACTACATCATTTCTTATAAATAAACTCATAACTTTAACCGATGTCATAACGCACTTATCAGAACTCATATAAATCTCAGTCGTGTAAAAAAGCAGGACCTCGTTTTTTTTATGTCAGTCTTGAACTCGTAAATTAAATGGCTGAGTGGTGTTAGTATTAATTAACAGGCACGAATTAATTACGAATGTCCGTTTAGTGCCGCGCCCGTCCTGTTCGGCGCTTCCCGCCATTACCTCATGCCGTCCCCCTGTTTCCATTTCAATAATTTGAAATGGGTTTAAAATTAATTACTACGGAAAATTTCCTATTATTACTCGAGTATATGCTGGTGCGCACTTTTGTGAAAATTCGACTACCCTTTTGACACGGTGACTTGAATACAATAAAGTAGAATAACGCTAGTTCGAGAGTGAATGGTAATTTTCAAAGATGGAAAAATCAAGAAATCTGTTTAATTTCTAATCAAGTATAATTGATTAAATGTACAAACTTTTAGATTGATTAATATTATTTCAAAATTGCCAAAGAATGTTCTTGAACTGCATCTGCAATAATTAATATATAATTTGTACATGTTGAATTTATTTTACTGTTTTTAAAATAATCTAATAATGTTTATTAACGCCATGATTATATACATTTTATAATGTCCTAATATGTAACACAGTTGAAAGGGTTTTACATTCTTTAATATCAAAATAAAATTAAGTAACAACGTTCATATTAAAACTCACTTACTCCAACATTTTTATTTTAATTTGTTCGTCCAGTCATGAAAGAACAAATTGCATTAAATTTATTCATCGTGCCTGTACATGAAAACTGTTCTGACATTTAATATCATGTATGCCGCTTAAAAATGTGTGGTGCGTTTTAAACGAGAGATAGCTGTATGAGTATTTTAATATTTTTTTGCGGATTTTCGTTACTTAACTCTAAACGATAATCTTATTTTTCGAAAGAGATCCTTTTGGGGACACCACCATAATAAATGTATCAACAGAACGGATAACAGACGCTATTTTAATAGGGTTACCAGTTCGCACGCTCGCCATAGACGAACGCAATGTTTAGACGCACCGTGCGTGAATATTCTTTCCCTTGACTTACAATTTACATGTCGGTTAGGAAGACGGAGGGTAAACGAACGTTTCCCACAATAGCCCAAGGTTAAGTTCAAAAGCGGTAATAATCTTTCAAGTTGCAACCCCGCTTCCGGTGGCGATTAGCATAAGCGGCGTTGTTGGCCGGAAGCCGCGCCCGCCCTGCGTCAGCGCGGGCGGAAACACACAAGGCAACCTATTCGTTTTTTTTTCTATTATAATGTATTTTTAAGGTAAAGGGGTTGGGAAATATTTTTCTATTTTATTCGATTCTAATAATATTTTCTATTAATCGATACAATTTCTTCCGTTACTTCGATTGGACAGATATGTTTATAAGGTTTACTAAAATTATGATTTATCACTGTTTTTTTAATAGTATTGTTCCGTTTTGTAATACGCAACATCATAGCTGTCGATATACGGTATTTGACGTATTTGGTGAATGTTAAATATGTAAAATGGAGAAAAGCGCTCGTTATTCAAGTTTTTTTTACAATTTTTGCTTGGTGTGGCCTTACGGTTGGCGTTTTGAAAACGTTAATTTCAAATAAAAGAGTTGCAGAAGTGAAATTGATCTAGCGCATACTGGATTGTGGTATTCTAATAACGATTTCGCTCATTATTGAGATTAGGTGTTACATCATTGGCTACAATTGTAGAACTAGTGTAGCTATTTTTAAGATTATATTTACCTTTCATTGTTTTGTGCGCATAAGATCGAGACACACATACATACATATATATTTTTTTATTATAATGACTTTAGGTGATCCAATGAGTAACCGGGAAGGTGATCGTAGAGATTCTGAATGGGTGAATTGTTTTATGCCTTTTTATGAAAACTACTACCCCATGGTCTGATGATGAAGAAGTAGATGATATAGGAAACTGTCCATAACGATGGACATAAAAAATATAATTACACAATTGGCTGGAATGCATGTGCGTAAATTATAGAATTAGATATATTTTCAGGTAAATGTATCTATCGGGAATTTTTCAGCCTTGTACTAAAACAAGATGATTGTGAGGGGCTAATACATAAGCAGTCAAACGAATAATACTAGTCACAACAAAGATTACTAACGAAGATTACAGGCTCCGGCATTCGCGGAACGATAAATGGATTTAATTGGTCTATTTTATTGATTTTTGTAATGCGGGACCTCATTTAAGTTTCTTTGATCGTCCCGGAGACTGAGGGAATATACAAAAAATAAAATTAATCTCAATTTTTGTAGTAATTTCATATGCAGGCGTATAATAAAGAGTACTTGCATTTGTTGATGTATCACCAATGGGATTATAAGTCCTTACCCGACGGCTAAACGTGCTCATCGCGATAACTCAGCACACGTATCATAATTAACGCTAAAAACTTCATTGGTCAATTTCCCTAATGGCCAGGAATCGAATAGTAGACCTTTTGATACCAAAGCGAAGCGTCAACCGCTAGGCCATCGCCCGGGATCGCTACCGAGATAAATATTCTGAGAATATGTTTTCAAGACAAGTTTATTATTTAGGAGAAACATACGCCCGTGAACGTTGCCATCCGCACATCTTAAAAACCGATAACGTCGCGACGTAACGGAGTAAACCTGTCGCAAAAATATTAACGGCAAGATTTGGATCACGATATCTTTTTCGCTGAAACACTTTCTTCGTATATACCGTTGAAACGGGTGAGTACGTTTAAAAAAAAAACACGTCACTTCGGCCACCGTTCAAATATGTGAGCGACGGCTTCCAGATCTAATCTCTGTTTGCAGATGTCTTATCTTAACTATCGTTTATGATAATAGATGTATTTGCGGAAGCTCAAAGTGTTCGCGCGACAGACAATTATTTCACTAAATCCCCGACAGGCCGCGCTCGGCCACCGGGCGCTGTCAGCGAGAGGCGGGTGTTAAAATAAACTTGAGCACTAGCATTGTTTTTGTGGTTGACGCCCGCCCCGAGATAAGATAGCGGCCCGTTCTGTCTCGAATATTATTTCATTGTAACATACGCCTGTATTCGGCAACTGGGGCGATTCGGTATTAATTATGATGGTAATCACTAGATCCCATTTTTTTTTCACGGCATTACCGAGAGGCAAACTAGGATGCGAACTACCAGAGTGTAAGTGGTTACTGCTGCCCATGGATTTTAGTGACTCCGGAGAAGTCACCCGTGCATCGTCTTGCCACCGCCGGAACTCTCACTCACTATCGAAACACAACAGCGCAAACTGTTACTTCAAGTCTGCATTCTGCAAGAATGTGGTATTGCACCGGCCGAGTCAACCGACATGCCTTTACCACAATAAAATCAATTGCAAAATCATCAGCAGACTAAAATTTTAATACATAAAAATGAATGTCTGCATGTTTGTTTCTTATGCATTCGTGCATCATTCATCCGATTATGAGTTGAAACTTTAGTGATATGCTATATGGACGAACGAAGAGATTCTCAAAAAAAAGACTAGCATTTTCCCCGACTAGTCCGCTTGTTTGTGCTATTAAACCGAACTGCTGAATCGTTTCCAAAACTTCTTTCACTAATCGAAAGCTACACTATTCCTGAATGAATTGCGTAATTGATGTCCATCGACTCTGTCCAAATTGAATAAAAAGCGGAACACGAATCAGAATCCAGAGCGGAACTTGGCTCGAAATTGGTGTGGAAGTTTCAGAAACAAAAACACGACGGGGAAGTGCTAGGAACGGAATCCAATAGGATTGCAATAGTAACTGGATCGACAGTAATTAACTGATCGATAGATACAATATCTTACGGTCAATCTCATCTATTATAGATAAATAATTTATTTTGTATCCATATGGCGAAGCCGCGGTCGAGAAGCTATTTAATATACAAACAGTCGAGGTGGATATGCCTCACTTCTTTTTCAATGTGTGTAATAGTTTTTATCTAAGAAAAGCATTGATTTAATCCCAACACTATCGAAGTTAGTGTTATCGAAGTACGTGGTATCAAAATATAAATAAAAGTGCCTTTGCTTTTTGTAGTTGTAATTAATTATATAATTTATCAGATATTGATTTCCTTTGGTCTAGCCTTCCGGTTAGACAAAAACACGATTATTAAAACGGGCGATTTTCATAAACTACGCGTTATTAAATATAATGTGAATAATATTATAAATAATTGATGCAATTGGAGATCGCTTTTAGTTTATCCTATGATTATTATAAAGCGAGATCAGCTTACAAAGAGTCACTACGTATACAGTATTTCTATGCGATCCAAAGAAATAGACAAAGATCTAAGAACCATTATCACATTGTACAATATCTATGACATAAACCGTTGACGCCAGGCTGGTGGACAGTTTTGTTTTTAAATGGCCGAAGAGCGTGTTTGTGGACTAGGCTAGTCGATCTTTCCCTATTTACATGTGTTCTTCAGATATTAATGATTTTAGTCTGCTGTATTGAATGCCATAAGCCCCATTTATATAAGTGATTAGGTACAAAAGATCTCGTTTTAGAAATATAACATTTTGGTAATTCTTTTATACCTTTTAGTAATTTTGAGAGAGAACACGCATAATTTTCAGCTTGAAAATGTAAGCAATAATATTGTCGTCTTTTGCGAGCTCCAAAGCATTATTGCTTTTAAAACAACGCAGGAAGTTATGAGGCAGGTCTGCAAGGTCGACACCGTGCCTCAGATATTTTATTATGAACATTAAAACTTTCCCTGACTTCGTCTGCTTGTTTCCAACTTTCGTAATAAACATTTCATTTTGGTATCCATGTAACTTATGATATTGCAGAGGATAGGGTATCTTCTCTTCCGACTTCGCTTACGTTTCCGTATGTTTTGCAATTTCGATCTGATTCTTTTTCATTGTATCTGCGCAAGCCAATTTAAATAGCCACTTGATAGATTTCGATCGAAAATGGAGTATTTTTATGATCTTACAAATAATAAAGCTTGAATTTTTATTTTTCTTTTTAACGGAAGATTTATGGTTTATAGAGTTTAGAAATTTATTCGCGGGTTAGTAGTAAATATGGATAAGGTTCAATAGTGGAATTGGCGTGTAAACTATTACACCGCTGTATTTACTCGCTCGACACTATAGTGACAAAGGAAACTATTTCAGTGGTCTAGGAGTGAGGATGGAAGGTTTATTGATGGTAAGTCTCTTTAGATCTGTAACGAGATTGAAACCATGAGCCGAAGCTTTATCAGACCCGAGAGCCCAGCTGGTATTGTAACCATAAATGACATGGGATCAGAACTAAAAGTGAGACTGCCGCCGAAATCAAACAGTGAGCGGTAGCGGTACTTACACAAACATTGTAAATGATTGCAATTATGTGAGTGAACAAAACAGTCACGAACGCGAATAGAAAAAGAGCCTTTTCCACCGTCTCCTTTTTAGTTGACTTAATAAAGAGTCACTTTTAAAATAATATTTACGTTCTACGTCCTCTTTTGAACGGTTGTTTGGGCTAAAAACCGTTAAAAAGAGAAGGTGAATGTGAATTAATTTTAAGAGTGACTTTTTATTAAATGTTAGTTTAAAAGGAGATGGCGGAAGAGGCTTTAAGAATTGTATTTATTCCACGCGGCTGGAATTGCGTAGCGTGTACCTAATCGATATTATGAACAATAGGGATTACGAGCGAGATTGTGACTAGAATGGTATAAAGTACGAGAGCGGAACTAGGTATAAAATTGATGGCAAGACTTCGATTGGAAGTGAGTACGTGATTAAAATTGGGACAGGTAGTGGAATCTATACTACTATGCAACTCTGTAGTCTGCCTTTATATTCAATTTTTTTGTAAAATTTCGTAATGGATATTCGTCTTATGACTAACTGACCCCAATGCTACCATAATTTTCAATTCATGTCTGTCAGCTTGTATGTCTGTATGATGTCCTTTCATAATTCAAGAACGGCTTGACCAATCGTGATGAAAATTGGTATACCATAAGAACATGTGATTTTGTACATGATAGGCTTCTGATTGTATTTATGTCTTTTTATAACTTCAAAGGGTTTGACTGATTTCGATGAAAATTGGTATACAGTAAGCACATGTGATTGAGCAAATAATAGGCTACTGCCTATCAGCTTGTCTGTTTGTTTGGTTTTCTATAACTTAAAAATGTGTCACAGCTTTTAATGAAAACTGTTGTACAGTAAGAACATGTGATTGCAGAAATGATAAGCCACGGTCTATTAGTCTGTCTGTCTACATCTTTTATAACGTAAAAAGATTACACTGATCTTGATGACAGTTTACAGTTGAAACATATGATTGCGCAAATGATAGGTTATTGTTTGTCTGCCTGTCTCTATATTCTTTAATAACGAACAGTTTCATGGATCGTGATAAATATTGGTGTGCAGTGAACCGAACTACTAAACCAATTATAAGAATTATTTTATTAATAAGAAACTCCTTAAGTTAAGTAGACTATTATCATTTCGTTTTGGCTTTATCTGCAAATTTGTGTTATTAAAGTAATATACCATAAAGTTTATTTTGATACTAGAATTTGCTCCAGCTTCGTCTAAATTGGAACTAGTACCGGTAACGAAATTGAAATTGCCCACAGAACAAAGAAAAGAATCGAGAGGCCAGACCGTAAGGTTTAAAATCGAGAACAGGACCAAGATCCTAATCGACCGTACGACCAAAATTAGAATCAGAATCGTGACCGTGTAACAAGAAGAGGTCAAATTAAGGGCGGAACTAGGAGCGAAAGCGGGATCAGAATTGAACCCCACTTAAAAACATAGACCGGGTTGGGAATCGAGAAAGGGATAGAGATCAGGATCATGATTGTTATCGTAATCGTTCGATATATAAAGTGAGGGAATTCATTTTGTCTACGCGGGCGGAGCCGCGTGCTTAAA
Organism: Eumeta japonica; assembly: GCA_005406025.1. Classification (NCBI taxonomy): domain Eukaryota; kingdom Metazoa; phylum Arthropoda; class Insecta; order Lepidoptera; family Psychidae; genus Eumeta; species Eumeta japonica. The sequence goes on along the minus strand of BGZK01001928.1, from coordinate 73,139 downwards.
CTAATCGAAATATAAATCTAAAACAGGACAGGGATAGGGATCAAGACTTCGATGGGTGTGGCTCGATGTACAAGACGGAGGAATTTATTCTATTTGCACGCGGGCGAAAATGAATTATTATATTTATGTTGTACATATGAATTTCTCAATTAAAAAATCTACGACTAAAAACTTTAATAGTAACTAAACTTTAATAGTCACAGTACAGAATAAATGTTCGTTAAAGGTTGCATTAGTAAGTTTCTACATAAAGATAATTTTAACTTTTGAAGTCCGTGAATTAAATCATTAGATCGATTTAAGTTTTTCCTAGTGAGGAAACATTAGAACTCGGTAGCGTAAAAAAGTATACTTTACATAATTATACCTAAAGTGACGATAGACTCTAAATTTGCAATGACCATTTGAATTATATTACTAGAATGCGATTGTTTAATATGCTTAATCGAAATTGATTATTCGATTGATCACTATTAATTATATTCATTTAATTTGCGCTTAACGGAAAGTTTATTATTTTTGGTACACTTGTGTTCGTTTAATTACATCGTAAATCGCAATGGAAGAAGTTCTTCATAGTGACAGTCTGCAGGTTGACGTCAGAATACAAAAGCGTACAACGCTTCGTACTTACGTTTATATACAGGATTTAACAGTTTCTCGCTAACAACGGACCGCGTGACAATTCAATTGCCAATTAAATTACATGGTAAGATGTGATAATACCCTTCGAGGTTTCAGTAAAAATAATAGGAAGATATTCGCTAGCGAGACGTGATGTCGTTAGTCAAACGACCAAAAGAATTTGACCAACAAATTACTATTTTTTAGTAAATACAAATATAAAAAGTTTGATGGTCGATGCCGATGATAGTAAGTTTTGTAAAGAATAAATTACGCGGTGAATGGTTGCGTAAAAAGTTTTAAAATTAAAAAAAAATCAAACTGTGCCAACTTTCGATAACAAAAAAAAAAAAAAAAATTAAATACAAAGTTATAAATGACAAACAATGTTTTACGTGTTATTAAGCGATCTAAGTAAAAATAGTTTTAAAATGATGGCTAAAATTCACAAAACTTTAATTTAAATTATGTATTAACCATGCCATGAGTTTACTCAGAAAAAGTAATGAAACGATAACACGAGAATTATAATTTACATGTACAATAGACATGTAAAAACGCCAAATACATTCGCGTGTGATAGTTTAAAGAAAATGCCAGAAACCAAGAAAAACCCTTATAATAAAATTGAAAATTAGAGAGCAATACAGGAAAAACAAAATTTAATGGTTTTTATGGATCCATTAATCTTAAAAGAATAATTATTAAATGTTGACAAGTAAATACGTTTCTGGTTTTGCTATGATTTTGTTCGAAATTGTAATATTAAAAGCAACATATTACAAAATATATTCAATCCGATGCACTTTTATTGTTATTCATTAATTACCAACAGCGAATGAAAAATTTTGAGCTCCCTTTTGATCATCACCATCTGCCTCACTTAATTCGAAATTTTTATTTGGGATATTGGGATGTCTTACTTATAAACTCTTAAAATTCCCTTGAGCTTTTAAGTGCAAATAGTGGAAAAACTTAAAATTTTCACTGTGTTTTAGTGGATAGTAAATAAGAAATTTTACGAAATATATTATTTGAATCGAAGATTTCCTCTGATTGTTTCAACTAGAAACTAATTCTAAGACATTTTAATTATTTTGCTGAACGTATTTGGATCTTATTTTATATCATCTTCATCCGGACTAAAATCTGTTAAAAGGTTGTTATGTAAAACTTAATTATGTTTATTTTTTTTTAATACGATTACCTTAGATGATTTTGTCTCGTGTAAATTCTTTAATTAGTTGGACAGAAAATAACAATGTAAATTAAATAAATCATAACAAAATATATGACTCACGTTTTTTGAAGTTGAATTTACTGGATCTTTGCGATAACACTAATAACACTAGTTAGTCCACTTCACGGTTCAGTATTTTTTTTTTTTGATTTTCCGATCGAGATAATATAAAAGATACGAACTCGCGCTGTCGCCGACTGGCTCGCCGATTTAATGCCGCCTAGATTAGAATGTTTAAACGGACCGCCTTCGGATGTTAAAAGTCGGAAGCCATTCGGCCATCTGTTGACCGATTTTGAAACTATTATGTAATTGTGCTGCCATCTAACGATATTTTTATACTTTCTTAGCGAACGACATCCTGTGGTCACTAGATGCATTTAATATTTTATTTAGCGAAATCAAGATTAGATTTGTAAACAAAATGTTATTGTAAATATATTTTATAGACTAGCATCAATTTTTTCGTTTGGATGTAATGACTATTAATGACATTTAATGATATTGAGATGTTAAATGAAATTTTTATATCAAAAACTTGACTATTACTAGGAAACAACCAATATAATGAAATATTTTGCATTGCATGTAATTTTATTCATTACTTCTTTTGAAATATGAAAGTGGAAGACAAATATGAGAACACCAAATAATTCTAAGGAACACGGTCAAACTAAATCCAGACTTAAATAACAGACAAAGCAATGTTTATAACAAATAATATTCAAACGTTTGTTTATTGCATTCTCCTATCTTGCTTTCTACCGATTTAGTAGGATAATTTAATATTTCAGTTCGAAAACGTAAATGAAATCTTCACTAAAATGAGCAATGGCAATAAATTGTGCCATACATTAAAATGATAAAAGGTGAGATCAAAAGATTTAATGAAATAAAATACTTTTTTTTTTGTTTAAATTTTATTAATTAAAACATGTACATGTGCTTTATGTATAAAAATACTACGCCAATGTGATGAGAATATTTCGGCACCTTTCTTTGTAAGCATTAACACAACGAAGTCACATGTATATTGAGTGTCGACACAATGTCTTTTAAATGCACAGTTTATATGAAAATGTATAAACCAAAGTTATTGTAAAGATGTTTCTTTCAAACTGTATCTCAACAAAAATTATGTATATGCCCAAAAGTTTATTATCGTGCTGCAATTAGAGTAGCATACCACTATAAATACCATAATACAAAGCAGCCAAGTGCGAATTGAATTTTATAGGTTTCGTACCACCACACAATATATTTGTGAGGTAGTTACAATAAGGTGATTTCTTTCATTCAATCGAAATCCTTAATGCGGCTCAGATACACTCAGGTGATTGCCATTATTTGTCGTTTTATTTGACATAAAACACACCAACTTTGTGACTTGCATCTATTACAGTTTCTATGATAAAGCAAAATAAAAAAATAAGAAACCAAACACGTTTTTTATATTTGGGCCCCCCTTTAATTGTCAACTTTTTGTATATTATTGTTCGTATTAGTACAATGTAAAGATATATGCCATAATAACATATTTTGAGAAAATTCCAAACGGCTATCGTAATTAAAAAGGTAACCCTTTAAATGTTGAACAGACGGACAGATGGATAAAGCGTAAGCTTAGTAATAGACTTTCGCTGGCACCCTTCAGACACTGAACCCTAAAAGGTGTATCCTTCGATCATTAACGCAAATTATAAAATCACGAGGACGTGTCAGACTTCTGCATCATGCGCTGTCTCCTAATATTGTATTGCACAGTATTATAATATACATAAAATACGTGTCCGCAGATATACTATTCAATTCAAACGGTATTCAGAAATAAAAAGGACGAAACTATTATTCATTATTTTTCGAGACGTAAATGTGTTAAGCAGTTTCGCTTCTGTCGTGATTATAAGAGTCGTCATATACATAACTTTAAAGTATAAATAGTTGTCCACTTAATGCAATATGTTTTTTTGTTAGTGGTTCATTTAAAACTTTCAACTGTATTTATTTATTTCATAAAAATATGTAACGAAACATAGATATTATATATTGTAGCTGTTATTACATTATAATTTAAATTACCAGAAACAAGCTGTAATTAATATTTTTTTGTTATTATATAAAGCTTAATTTAATCTGTTCTATAGGGCCATATCATTTTCTAATAGCGACACGATAACATTTAGAATAAACTTGTACACTAACCTAATAAAAGATAATTACAAATTGTGTTCGTCAACAGCAACTTTACTGGCTAGTGACTATTAAATATATAATAATACAGTTTATTTATATTTAATATAGATTTTATATTACCTGAAGTCTTAAGGATGCTTATAATTACACCATTTGTCACATAAACTGATAATAACTCTGCCAGTTACATTACACACAATTTCTATTAATATCTTATCATGTTTTATAATAATATTTCTAAGAAGGGAGATATCAATCAGATTGTGAAGGTTTTTGGGTACCATCAAAAATCTATAATTTAAACATTTACAATAGTAAGTGGAATTTTTAGTAACTAAGTTTTGCTAACATAATTAAATTACACTTCTTTTTTGTGATGGTTGACTTAACTACAATATGCACCTACTAATCAATATAAGTTCAGATGAGCACTCAAATTAATATTTCATCAATATTATCTAAGCAACAGTAATATGAAATGAATATATTTAATCTAAGATTCTTCTTGGAGATCGCAACGGGTTGGCGTCGGTTTATCCCTTTTCACTGGGGACTCCTTGTTACTATCTGAAAACATTTAAGTTTTAGAATTTCAAGAAAAAATGATTAATAATTACTAAATATTTTAAAATATTTATTAGAAAACTGTAAATGAATTATATACAAACATGTACTCAAGTTCGGCTAGATGCTCGCTTGCAACATGCATTAGCATACAGCATGCAACCTACTGCTGACCCTCGTATCTGTTCCTTTACTATGAATCCCATTCAATAAATTGAGTTTATGGCTAGTATGATATGTAGTTAGTTTAACATATGGTACAATTACAGAGCAAATTTCAAAATTATTAAAGAAACAATATATAAAGACCTTTAAAATAAATAACAATCTAAAAACTTTATATAACAATAAAGACAAATTGCGTAGTAATAAAAAAATCTGGAATTTACAAATGAACTTGTGATGAGTGTAAATCTATTTATATAGGTTAAACTGGACATTCTTTTGAAATTAGATATAAGAAACATATTTCGCCTTTTAAAATTAATAAACCAGACAGATCTCATTTTGCTAAATATTTAATAAAAACCAGCTGTAAACGCAATAATGATCACAAGTTTAATGATTTGGTCTATGTAAGATAGGGTTATGTTTAAATATCTTGGAATCTTTCGAAATTTCAAAACATAAAGATAATAATAATAATATCCTGAATAATCAAATTAATATTTATAAATCGCCATTGTTGGACTCTTTCCTGTAACTATTTGGGTAATGATTGGTGGTGGTTGGTCTGTGAGAATTGACAGGCATGTCTATTGGTGACGGTTTGTGACTGTTAATAGAGGTGCTTTTGTCGCCCTTTAACGTATTTCATGATTGCTTGTCACACATGTGTAAATATGAGAGAAGGGGTTACGTTTAAATGTAATGGAATTTTTCGAAATATTGAAATATAAAGATAATAATACGCTCAATGTCCAAATTAATATTTATAAATCACCATTGTTAGACGCTTGGCTATAACTATTTGGATAATGTTTGGTGATGGTTAATCTATGACAATTGACAGGCATGTCTATTGGTGATGGCCTGTGGCTACTGGAAGGGATGATTTCGTCACCCTTTGACATATTACATTACAGCATTTCATATGCGGAGGTTGGGTTCACATTTGTCAGTTGTTTTTAACACTCCTTACGCCCTGGTGGATGTGATTGTTTGCATTTTCCTGAAGATGTGCCTCTAGTTGGCATGAAACGTACGTAAAATTAACAATATGATTAGCAGACTAGGATAGATGAACAATTGGCACTTGGTTGGGTGTTCGATATCTGTCAATCTTCTCGAATCAATGTTTAATTCGTTGAATGGGGATTCATAGTGGAGAAACAGTATGAGGGTCAGCTGTTGGTTGCATGCTGCTTGTTAATGTATGTTGCAGGCAAGCATCTAATTATGGATTTCCGCTACATAACACTTCGCACAATAGAATATTTAAGTTAGGTTTTCAGGAAATAATATATTATTACATTAGAATCAATTTGTATCATCTATATTTAAATTCATTAAATCAAATTTATGAAATATAAATTCTCTGATACTTATATTGCATTTCATTAATGTACTGACTCCATCAGAATATTTATAAAATAAATTATTTTAATACTAATTTATGACAACTCAAGAGAGATTTCTTGTTTTCTTTGTTTAGATATCATATTCGAAATAATATTGAAACCAATATTTCTATCATCATACACTGCAAAAATCTCTTCGCGATATGGAGCGTATATTAAAGTATTTCGACTTTATATCATTATAACAGGATGAAATGAGATAATAAATAAAGTTTTAAATGAGTGGCTCTATTAAAAATAGCTTATTTAAGCTTATGAATAGAACTGACCAGGCGTTGTAGGCGTAGCTTTGACGGGCGACTCCCCAGAAGCGGCCAACTTGTAACCTGTTTTCAGTACCATTGTACCGGCCTGTAATAGCAATATAACATTTGAATAGGGAGGATAACATGTTTAGATTAATATAAATACTAGCCCGTAGAATGCCATTCAAATGATTGTGATTTTTATGAATCATCTTTGACACATTATAGGAAAAGTTTGTGAAGTAATTTATAAATTTTGATTAATATGTTCGTTTGAGATTGATATACTCTGACACTGTTTGATCAGAGTTGTCCACTTTATTGTAACTCGCCACTGAATTGGTAAATAGAAGTGTTTTAATAAATAGAAGGATATTTTTGTGTTATTCATTTTTTGACTTAAGCATACATGTCAATGACCGAAGTCCAGCTATGATATAAAAAAACAAATAAAATTAATTTGATTTCCAGGTGAGTGGAGCAGAGGGCATAATTACTACGAAGTACATATTAAATATACAAGTAGACATTTTCTAAATTGAACATATAACAATGGAAATTAAAAATTTGATAAGCTAAAACGAAACCTTACCTTAACCTCAATTAGTCCTTGTTTAGCAAGTTGTTCTACTTTTTCTTTGGTCATTACGATTTTCTGCACCTTCATTACTTTTTCGCCAATCTGCATCTCACAGAGTTGACCCACGGCTAGGAAAATAAATAATTTTAAAATTTAAATTAATATTATAATTACTCTCTTTTTACTTTATAATATACTAACGTCGTGCATTAGCTGGTAGAGGCAACGGTTTTATTCCTGGGGGAAGGGCTTTCACAGGAATCTGTAATAAACAATATTAAATTTAGAGTGGATTTCCCATAATGCATTACTAGTGGGTGAATTTTTTTTTTTTGTAATGAACAGATACAGTTCGCCTTTACGCCTTAAACGGAGATAATAAGCGAGGTGCTGTGTAAGTAAATTGTAAAAACATGACTAGTCAAAAATTGGTTTTATTATTATTTTTTAAATGTCAAAAGTAGATTGTATCTATGATAAATAAATAAAATTATTTTGACCAGTCTTTAACCAGCAGGTGTTATTTAAAAAAATTAGAATGACTAGATAATTATATACAACTAAACTGTCAGCGACAAGGGGCGCAATCCATTTCAAAAATTCCATACTTAGATGACACACAAACAAGGTGGCGTGTGTGCTGCACAGGTGCCTACCGGGGTGCAGTAGATCGTGGCATGGGCCTAAGATGCGATCATAGTTAATTACATACTTTTATGATTGTAATTATAAAAAAAAATATACAATAATGTCCTCTAATATTGTGGTATAATCGACAACGAAGCACATGTTTCTTTGGAAGACAGCTGCATCAACATCCTGTATATAACATAATTAATCACTGAATAGCGACTTGAAGAGGAGCAGGAATCACTAGGATTATCTGACATAGGATGTTGTGTGATGGGACCTAAAGAGAAAAGTTGGTTGCATGTAATTAGCTGTGAATAATAGTACAAAGTGAACTTCCAATCATGTTGTTCAGTTTTCAAAAACTATTATTTTCAATTGAAATTTTCGCAAAATTTCTACATACATTAAATTAAATTTCATATCCGCCCTTCATCATTGTGATTTATTACATCAACGTAAGAATTTACTACATAATTTTTTTAAATAATCAACCAAATTAAATTTTAGAAACCCAAACTGGACACCAACTTTAATAGTGAGGATTAAAATGAGACATGTAAAATGGTGTAACATATGGAACATTATCTAAATATTAAATAAAGAATATCCCGCGTAAATATTTAAGGTAAAGATGTGTTTGATACAGATAACGCACACGACCCATGTGCCTGTGGAACAATACGTCAATTAATTAATAAATGAAACTACTGTAACATGGTGTTAATTTGTATTATTATTTTAATTGTGGGGAGGTCCACAAACTCATCCCTTCAGTGACAGTTTTGCTGCCGTCATAAATTTATGTAATTATTTATTTCATTATTTATAAATATTATTTATTTGTGTAAAGCCAGAAACACCGCACTAATTATGGCGCAGTCTGTCTTGTTGGATGTTTGAATATAAAATAAAATTCATATGATTTGTTTATATATAGCTTGCCTCATTCTCAGTTAGCATTTTGGTGTAAAATGGGTCTAATTAATTATTTTAATTCTCAGAATACAATCAATTTTATAATTTTATACATCTTATATACATATACGTGTTTTATAATTTTACTGTGCTTGTGACAGTTGACGCCAGAGACGCTATCGTCGTTTGTACTATGCCACTTGTCCGTATTAATTATTCCAAATAAAAACAAGGTCCTTAATTTCGTTTTTTAACAATTAAATAACTAGTTTTATTTCGATTATCAAATTCTAGTAAATTAGTTTGGCTGTTGTAAGTTTATCTCACATCACATCTAGCAGGTGTTTTTTTTAAATGCCTCCCTTTATTAAAGCAGGATATTACATTGTTTTGTAGCTAATAGGTTAAAATGAAATCCTTATTATTTTTTATGAAACTTCACTATATATTTGTCTTGAATATTCATAAAGTGTCCATAGATAATAAAATAGGTAGACTAATAATTATTGAATCACATTATTCTGAACAAACACACACACAAATAATATTTTTTTTTGTTAGATTTCTCTTAGTGAAAGAATAAAATAAATGGATAAATTTTTAAAATAAAATATTTTGAAATCACAGAATACTTTGGTTAATTGAAAACTACTGAATGTTTTTTTAAACAGAATGCTAATGATTATGACACGATTATGAAATCATTACGCTATTAATACCTTTTTGAGTGTTTGTCCAGTAGGCGATAGCAACATCGGGCTTCCTTTGGCCTCACCAGGAGTACCAGATGTTGGTGTCGATGGCGTTGACTACAAAAACCCAATATTTCATACATAGACGTATTAAGTGATCATTTTACAAAAACGAAAGAAATAAAAAATATTTTAATTTAATTTTATAATTGTATGGTGCATGTGAAGAGATTGTGAAATAGTAGATGGACTATCATGAAAGATACACAGTAACTCTAGATGACACTGTAAATAATTAGAATACACAAAAATAATACACAAATAATTTATTAATCATTTTTAGAATTTATTAAAGAAGGCCAAGCTTTAAGCACTCTGAAACGAATTTGATCATGAAACAATTGATGGATGTTGGTGAAGCAGGTGAGATATGCAAAAATCGTACTATGTGAAAATCTATGGTCTATGCCTACCCTTCATAGAAATAGGTATTATTTTATAATAAAAAAAAAAAAGATAAAAGTATTAATAGATCTTTTTCTTGAGTTTGGCAAAAGCACAGAAAAAAATTATGAGCTCAAACAATAGTTTCCTATTTGTGAAAAAGAAATTGGAAGTTATGAGATAGTGACAGCATGAAGAGTCATCTATTGTCATTGACCTGTAGATATAAGTGAAATAATCAGGTATTCATATGAAAGAATGTGGTGAAGAGTTACAGAGAATTTCACTGCAAGGATTTTTCAGCCAAAGTTTTCAAATACAATAAGCAAAAGTTTGCTTGTATAGCAGTTTCTACAAAAATATATATTTTTAAATTTTTAAACAGCCCAACCCAAAGAATGAATTTATAATTGTAACTAATTTCTACCTTTACATATTTGTGATGGTGTGAAAACCAATAATCGGTTTATGTGCTTCAGTCAAATTATGGAGTGTCCAACGAGCACAAAACTGTTAAAAATTAATGTAAGTTTTTCTGTATCAATAATAGAATTACTTAAATCTATTGGCAAGACACATTATAAACAAGAACCAAACAACATCAATTTGATCGTAGCATCAGTTACATCTGTTACATCAGTTACAACTATTTTTAACTTCTAACCAAATGAAATTTGTCATAATTATGTTGTTGATTGAGGGAAAGAGGTTAATTATAATATGAAAAATCAAGTGGGACTAAGACTCTTAAAAAATCTTAGACTTGACATTTTTGTGTATTATATTAAGATAAACTAAATGCATGTGTAGCATATTAACATAAACTAATATGCTACACATGATTTTTATAAGGAATTCATATTTTAAAGATTAATGAGAGACTAACGCGAGCTGTGTTTCTCATTGCATTACCAAAGATTTCAACATTTGAAGTTTTTAATTCATTTTTCATTTCCATAAATCAGGTGGATTGTAGCAAAATAAAAAACGCATCCTATAAATGTGAACCATAGCATTTAACATATGTGTCAACCATTACTTCCCCCAATTTGCTTTTTATTTTTTGGTATAACTCGCCGTCAGTCCGTTCTAAGAATTTACAGTGCCATATCTACATATACATTAATACAGCTTCCTTGAAAAGAATTAAATTACATTATAGCTATATAAGTTTTTATGTGATATTCGCCAATTCTCTTTATATTTTCAACATTGCCAAAAAGATTTTGTCCAAAATCAATTAGCCCATTTTTACATATAATACAAAATACTGTCTTTATTGACTATGATATACAGTCAAATCAACTTTTTTATAATTCAGTTTGTTTCATGTAATTATTAAGTTTGATTATGGTTAAGGAGTATAGGAACAATGTTAAGGATTTTGTCAAATCAAGATTATACAATCATTTTACAGCTACCTTATCATCTGTCACAATTTTATCTGATATGACTTTTTGCTTCGTAGCAGTGCTGTCGTTTTCGCCTTTGTCTTTTTGTTCCGTTTTTCTCATTTGTTGTTGTTGAGGCTCTTCGTCGGTATCTTGTGGTTCTTGCTTGACTTTCTTTATTTTTGTAGCTCTGCAGTTAAAAAAAAAACATTATATTATGATACTGTGTTTTGACATATATTTCTATTTATACTTATATTATTCTTATCCTATTATTACATATAATACTCAAATGCGTTTATATGTTGTCCTAAAACCATCAAAACTGTTAATATCAATGATTTGTGATTCATTATATATTAAGGTCCTCCTGTGCAGACATACCAATGTGTTCCTTCATCTTTTATACTGAACAGTTTTGCTATTAATTGCAATCGCGGGTCTGCTTTCACTTCTGGTCATGGTACTGTTTCCTGATTTTGATTCTGATCATGCTCTTGATTCTTGTTCCATATTTGTTATTGATCCCGGTCCTGCTTTAAATCTCTCCCATTGTTTCAATAAGTCAATCGAGTTACGATTTTTGTATTTCTAGTATAGGTTTGATTTTTCTCATTCTTTCGAATATTGTTGTACACTCATATATTGATGTCTATAGGCTTTTGAGTCTAGCAACTATTATAACTTTAACTAGACCTTTAAATGACAATAAATTTTTCCAGACATATAATTTAAATAAAATAAAGGGTATATTTGCTCCAAGCCCAGCTCTATCTATCCGTGAAAACCGCATTAAAATCTATTCAGCATTTCTATGTGGCGAACAGACAGACTATAACAAAAATTTAAAAATCATTGTTTTCTCTTATATTGCCTTTCTTCTATTGTCTCCTATCCATTTTTCATACACACTGCATTCTATTGTTTGGTAATACATATAAACATCTATAACAAATCTGATATAACATGTTTATTATGTTTAAAAATAAATCATATTCTTCATTATAACAAAAGGACAAATCATGTTAAGTTATTAAAATGTAGGCTAACAACATGTGTTGTTTCACATATTTACGATCAGTTGTATTGAAATTCAAATATATCTTCAGAATAAATGAACATTGGAATAAAGTTGTTGAAACAAACACAATGAAATGACATAAATAAATGAAACTTGTGCAGGTAGAAAAGCAAATTTAGTTTCAATTACAAACTTTTGTTAAAAGAATTCTTAAATTAAAATCTTTAAAATTTTTTGAAAAATCCTAATAATCGGCAAGGAAAAAAGTAATTAAAATTATTTAATATAGGAAGACAATATTAGTCAGTGTATTAAAATTAATACACTGATTAACGATAATAAGAGAATTCATTAATTTATTAATATTAATCCATGTAAGGATATCACTGAGTATTAAGACTAACTACAGTACTATAAATATTTTGTGCTGGATTAATTTGTTAGCATTGTGTTTGAGACCCCCATGAGACTATTGAACTGTGGTGTTGATTAAATTTCAATTCAGCTTTCAAGCTAAATTCATTAAATAAATTGATAAATTTGTTTATCTACAAATAATGAGTGTACCACATAAACTGGAATTTTTAAACAATATATACAACAATTAACCCTAAGGCAGTCCGACTGAACCTAGAGATAAATTTTCAGACATACTAGTTTCTCGCAACATAGTGACTAATTCATCTCATACTTTGGCTGAGGGGTATGTTCTAACATGACAACTACAATCTATAGACTTGAGCTAATTACATACATATATAAGAAATATATAAGTTTTTTAAAAGGATATGTTAACAGGGGTTTTAGTGTGAATATAAACTTATAATAACAAAAGCATAACAATAACAATACATACTCAGGTGATGGAGGTCGTTTCTTATCTGTTTTGCGAGGCCGGCCCCGTTTGCGCGGCGTGCTAGCTGGGGTGCTGTCCGCGGATTTGACGGATACCGCCATAGGCTTTGCTGGTGTTCTTCGTAACCGACCACGAGGCTGCAATACAAAGTAAATTATTTTGAAATTTTTAATGCTTGGATATTGTGCATGAACTTTAGTTTCAGTATAAATTTCAATGAAACAGATCTAATTGAAGAAAAGAAATAAATGTAAGTGTCCATCGAACAAGCCTATGTTTTTTTGTGTTAACAAAATCCAAAAATTAAGCAGAAAACTACATGTTCTCATATCTCCTAAGTATAATTACATAGACACTTTTATGAGTGCTGCTATTCATGTATCCAGAACGGGCCACATAGGGAACGATATTTTAAAAGTAATTACAATATTTAAAATAGAAATTCTTTGCTGTAGAATAGTCTGTTTCATGTAACTATCTATTGTTTTACCACTGTGGCGTCATTTTGAAAAATGCGTGTCTTTATCTTCAAGGATTTAATTTGTGAAAATTTTCATGCGATGATGTATTACAATTTTCGGTGTGGGCTAACTCAAAAACAGTACATCTTTCAAATTGACTTTTTGGTGATGAAGCAACATCGAAAATCACTGTATCACTGGTTTAGCGAGTTTAATCGTGGGCGGTCTATGCTCACGGACCAATTCAAAGAAGGTCTACCTAAGTTGGATGTTGTACCACAAAATATTGATGCTGTGCGGAAACTAATGATGCAAGATCGTCATGTTACATATTGCGAGATATAGGTATCCCTGGACATAAGTGTGACGAGCATTAAGATATTTTACATGATTATTTGAATGAAAAAAAAAAAATTCATGTTGTATTCCGTACAACTTGAGCATTAATCAAAAAGAGGCTTGTGTCGATTGGTGCACAAAAATGATAAAAAAATACAATAATGGTGCGTCAAAAGCTATTTATAATATCTACACAGGTGATGAATCTTGAATTTGTGTGTATGACCTCGAAACTAAACAACAGTCAATGGTGTGGGTGTTCCAATATGAGCAGAACCCAACAAAAGTGATTTGTGTCAGAAGCATTTTGAAACAAATGGTTGCCTGTTTTTTTATAATAAATGAACATGTAGTTACACCAGAGAATCGTAAAACGGTTAATTTGAAGTGTTACACGATCATTTGTTTGCCAGAAGTCTTAACAACTCGGTTGTTGGAAGGTCAAAAGATTGAATTGACGAGACATCCGCCATACTGCTCCGATTTGGCACCGAAGGATCTTTATTTATTCCCAAGCGTGAAGAATAAATTACGTGATCAACGTTTTTCGAGCCACAAAGTGGCTGTCGATGCATTTAAAATGTACATTTTGGAAGTACCTCGATCAAAATGGAAAAAGTGCTATAAAAATTTGTTTTAGAATGTGCAAAAGTGCATCGATCATCATGGTGAATACTTTGAAAAGCAATTAAACCATATTAAATGATAGATATTTGTTTCTCTTTGATATTCTGGACACATAAATAGCAGCTTTCATACAGTGTTACAGGACATGTGAACTGTTATAAAATTACTTATTATTTGAAAATACTATAAACTCAATGAGTTTCAGAATTTTATGACTACCATTCAAAGTTAAAAATTAAATGAAATATATGTATTGAATTTGATATATTTGTATATAGTAATAAAATAGAAGATAAACATTTCCCAGGTATTAAAACAATAAATCAAAAAGAAAATGTACTTAGTAGGTTCCATTTAAAACATTATATACTTAAAACTTTTTTTTTTTCTATACACTTTGTTGGTGGTGTAAATTAAGTGACCAACTACAACAATTGTGTAGCAATAGACAATATTAATATTACAGTAAGACAATTTGTAATATGCAAATATAAACAAATTGATTTTTTTTTATTGAATGCATAGACTACCTGAATAGAAACATTTATCGTAGAAATTTAACATTTTCTGTCTCTTTCACTACATGTTTTATAATTTAAAAAGAGTAGAATATTGTAACTGATAAATCATTCACCTCAGGCTCAGGCTCTTCTCCATATTCTTCATCATCATCCTCTGATTCATAGTCGTCATCGTCATTGTCGGAGACTTGTGTCCTAAAAAATAGATTGTTACTTTTAAGATGCATCTAGTTCCAAGTATAGATAAATTAATTTAGTTCACATCAACATGATTTCATTCCAATCTTTTATTACATTTATCAAATTCTGTTTATAAAACTGTTCTTTAAGAAAGTTACCTTTTTTCAAATCATTTAAGATCTATTAAAAAAGAACCTGCGCGTGTCGAATAATTACAGGTTGAGCAATACAATGTCGTACCCTTCGCGAATCATCTTGGCGTAGTCTCTAATCTTGGAGGGACGGCTAGACCTACGCACGCTGTCGTCGCGGCTCGGGCGCCGTGCGTTTTCTTCGCTGTGAGCCTTCTCGATTCCATTTTTCACCTAAGATATGTCCATCAAAAGTTTTACATTTTGAGTTATAATACAGGAATGCGGTCACTATGCAATAGTTGTCTGGACCATACAATTATTTAGGAAAAAAAAAAATTCCCTAATGACAATATAATTCAGGATTTTGTGACGAGAGCGCTTATCTATTCTTCAGTCAGTAGTACATAAATATCAAGAATAATCATGGTTCAGTTGTTAAGAATACTGCATTCGAACTACAAGGTATTGGGTTCAAATCCTGATCAACCTATCTACCCACTACTTTTTAGCTCCACTGTCATTCATCAAATCGTTCATTATTTGTAGTAAAGCATGATTCATTTTGACCTACTACATTATAGCATGATAAAACATACCAAGTTTGTTTGTTTAACCATAGGTTATCTATTATATGAAAAAAGATTAATTAATTAAAGAAACATCTAATAATAGATTTTGTATGATACTTAAACAAACAGACAAGAATTTTAATAACTATTATTTTCGACTCAGAGATGCATGATTAACTTAATGCAATGGTATTTTATAAAATATTTACAATTCACAATTTTTAAGTTTTATGACAGAACAGACTATTTACCTTTTGCTCCTTAGTCTTTTGTTCTTTCAATTCTTTCTCTTCCTTAATGTTGGTATTATTGTTATTCTTTGAATCTCTATTTTCTTTAGATTCTTTATTGTCTTTGGATTCTTTAATTTCTTTATTTTCTTTAGTTATAATTGGAATGCGGTCTAATGATCTTTTCTCAACTGTCTTACCACTGATTAAAAGTTTTTTGCTTTCGATACTCCTGAAAAGTAATGTAAGTAAGTAACAGTATGTACAGTAAATTAAAACAATTACAAATGTTACAAAATACAATTTAATTTTAATACTACCTTGGTTTAGGAGTAGATGCATGTACTTGTGGCCGACGGACTCTCATTGATTCTGCTGCAGGTGTTGTAGATTTTCCTGACTCATTACGAGCATTCGAAGTCTACAATTTTAAATTAGTAAATATAATTAATATAAATTTTATTCTAAGAACTATATTAGTATAACGATGATTTTGATAACAGTTGCTGGTTTGGTTTTGGACAAGAACTAGAATAAATTTTGACATAAAATGTTTTTCATTTCGGTCAGTAGATGGTCACTTGTAAAAACCAAATGTAACGAAATACATTATGACAACATCGCTTATTACTTTAAAAGTATGGCACATACCGGCATTATTTTATAACTATTATTTAGAAGACAGAAGCCATTACTAGGTAATGCAAATGATATTGTCGTAAATGGCACTTTAATCGTCTGCATTCGGAACTAAATTTACCATCGTGCATTGTGTTCATTTAGTGATTACTCAACAGTATGATGATTGATTTATGTGGATAGCGGATATTGGTAGATTTACTCTCACAGCTATTATAACGTTGTATTCTGTCACATGCTAATATTTGTGATATTATATTATAATGATAATATAAGCTTATGTTTGAATATATCTGTAAAAAATATATACATAAATATTACTTATGCATATAGATTTGTAAGACTATCTATTTCATGGTCTGTACTGTAGAGTAGAAGCGCCAGTGCTTGATTATTCACGCACAAGACGTTTCACATACTCCACTGCGGCAGTATCCCTGATATAGTCTATACGGTTTTATATTAAAATTTCCTGTTTTTGCTTTGCATTTTTTTAGTCATTGTCAATAAACATTTCGTACTATAAAATGTTCATGTCTTCCTCCAAAAAATTCGAAACAAATGTCATATATATTTTACTTAAGGAACAGGTTTTATTACAATATGACGGGCTTGACTTCTAATTGGATGTTTATTATATATTTTCACGATAGCTATTTATTTATAAAATATCAATTTTATTTAACTCATAAATATAGAATATACACTTATACTATATTTCGAGTATTTTTCAAATTGAACATCAATCATGGAATGTCACTCATAATTGTGGGATAGTAGAAAAAATTGCTATTAAGTAAATTTAAATATATTTAATGAAAATGGTTTCTTCAGGAAATCATGTAAAAACTACTGAACATAAAGATATGAGACTAATTACACAATGCACAATCGTTTGTAGATGGCTATAGGCTATATATATAGTATTTCAAATGTAAAAGCACATGTGTTTGGATGTTCATCACGCATAAAAATTGCACAAAAATTACAAAAAACACTTGCCCTCTGTAGCTCCCGCAATTCTTTTTCAAGTAATCGGAGACTTTTATCACTTGTTCCAGTGCTGCTGCTAGTAGTTTCGCTTTTATCTGATTTTATTTCTGAAAGTAAATGAACAAGGTAATATTTATTATTTGAGAAATTGTTTTATTTCTGTGTGTGAATATTGTTTCTTGTTGATTTTTGTTTTCCATTTTTCAAAATGACTTCAAAAAAAGGCAGAAGTTCTTTGTTCGTCTGCATTTTTTTTAAATAAAACTTCAAAACGCATCAAATATCTACATTAGATTCTTAAAAAACAGAAAAATGGTGGGACATCGTTTTTAGTTTTTATTTTTCTTTTTGTAAAATGTCATCTATTTAATGGTATCAAAACTAGCCAAATACAAACAATACAACCAAAGAGATTTTACTGCGACTTTTTACTTACAAAATACGAAAAAACTTTTTCCCCAACTTGTAAAAATATGCACACCACTATCGTCTAAGACAATTATTAAGCAACTAACCTTTATTTAGGGGCTGTGAACGAGTTTCTTTCTGTTCAAAATTCTTTCGCTTGACTTCTTCAGCCTTTTGTAAAATACTTGCAGTCTAAAAACCAAAAATTCATTAAAAAAATTACTACATTAACATCAAAATATGAATTATGCTGTAGTTCAAATCTGTATAGAAAACGTTACTCTGTTGATACATAAAAAATATTTCTGATTAATTTCAAAGGAAAACAAATATTATTTACTGTATCTACTATGTAATTTCATCGTAGCATTTGTATTTCTTATTAATTAAGTTTGCATTTATATTTTGTATAATTTTAACTGAAGCCATAAATTTGGGGTCTACTGTTATTAAATGTAAATTGGCTGCCCAAAGCATCAACAAAGTAATTGGCATTATTTTATTAATTGATACAGTAAGAAACATTATTGTTGAAATAATTGTTATTCCTTACAGAGATGTTGAAATTGCCAAATAAAGTAACTACATGTGATGTTTTGATTTCAAATGAAAAAAACAAAGCAAAGCAACAAAGCAAGCAAAAGAATGAATGAATAAATAAAAAATATTGAATGCAATTACTTTCTTTTTGATTTAATTTGAACAGCCGAAGTTGTATCACTTTTTTTTATTTGTGTACACACGCCTAACTACTTTTAAATAAAATTAGGTACATAGGTAGAAAATATGTCTCCATTACTTTCAAAGCAGTAATCTATAGTCTGTGACAAAACTGTAGTACATTAAATAAGTTCCAGTACATTATAGAAATCATAAAACAAATACAGTGGAATCTCAATAATTCGAATGTCAAGGGAAATGCAAAAAAAATCGAGTTAACGAGTTTTCGACTTCACAAGAACTTCGAGATACATATGACTGTGTTGACAAGGAACAAACATAACGTTCACAGCTGTGTTACTTAGATAGTTTCATGAATGTATTCATTCATTGCACGTGTACAAGACAAAAGCAATAGATTAGAAGCCCCCCCCCCGAACCCGAATATTCATTTTAGAATTTATTGCTATTATTTGGGGGAATTCCAAGTAAGATGTCATTATATTGTACCAACAACAAGACTTTCGGAGTCTCCTTTTTGAAATTCGAGTTATAGAGTATAAATATGTATTATCAATACTTTGTAGAGAAATAACATTTTATTCGAGTTAGAAAGTCTAAATAATTCGAGATACCGCGTATTTAGGGGTTCATCGGAAGGGAATAGCGATTTTTTTCGACTTACTGAGGATTTCGACTTAACGAGGTACGAGTTATTGAGATTTCACTGTATTAATCTAATCCTTTATGTGGATTGTTCACAAAAACGGTGTGAAAAACAGAGTTTTTAAATGATTATTCCAAAATTATTTCCTTTATCAATACTTTGAAATATGTTGTAAAATGTGTCCTTCCACAATATGGCGCTACGAAACTACAATGTGCCGCCCCTTATGTATTTTTTCACAAAAAAAAAAAACAATGAATGTGATTGTTTTATTTTTCATATTTCAATACTTCACGGAAAAAAGCTAGTAGTTCTAACCTCGAAATAATCAATCATTGTAAGGAACAAAATCATAAAGCAAGCCAATTTGGTTAATTAATTGTGACATGGTTCAAAAATATTTGAGATCACAGAATTTATCAAAAAAATTTTCGAAGGCCGTTCAAAAGCAATTAGCAACAGACTTAGGGAAGTGATTTTAAGGATTGTGTCAAATTTAGCTCTGACAGTCAGAGAATTCGCAGTACAAGCGGGTATAAAAACGAAAATACTAATGTTTAATGTTTATTGAAAAGCAATAAAAATTTGAAAAAGGAAAAGGTTACAATGTATAGCTGCTTTAATAAACACATACAAAAAAGCAAGGTTGAAGTTTGCACATAAATACATTTCATAGAAAAACTGTACCAGTCATTTTTTCCTATGAAAAATATGCAATTTAGGTGAACCGGATGGTTACTACTTCGCTTACCCCTTCGTCTTCACTTTCTACGCATTCTTATTTTATATACATTTATTTTTGAAGTTGAATTTCCAAGATTGCAATAAACCTTTTATTTTTTTTATATCAGACTGACATGTTTACAACTTTTTTGTTCTATATAATTTATTGATATATTTATATTTGAAAAACGTTCTAGATTGTTAGTTGAAAAACATTTATATCATAGTTCATGTGCTAACGAATGAATTTTATTCCTCCAATCAGTGCATTTATTAGTGAAATATGATTACCTATAAGCGTTCAAGTGGTTCCTTAGTGACTTATATAGCTCTGTCTTTCTAAATACATGTCTTTTGCTGTTTTAACTGTTTTCTTTTTGTCTGATTTCAGTCTTCGAACCTCTTATAGGGTCATAATGTAACAATATAATTTTTCTATTTGCATGCTTATCAATATGTATATGCATCTTTATAGGCTGTTCAGCTACATTTATTTATAAGAATTCATATTTTTACATTAACCCATTCCTCCCCACTGTCCTATTTATAAGACACTATATTCAATATTTTTTTTTTTACGTTAGCCCTTTTATTTTTATTGTTTGTGATAAAATTCGCATTTATATACTCATTTTCTAGTAAAATGTATTTTTTTTGCTGTGAAAAAATTTTACTCAAATTAAATATAAATTTTTGAAATTTATCATTTTTGTTGCGTCAAGAAGAGTATTTTGATCAGATTTTTTTATACTGTATGAAAAAAGCTACCAACTTCAAAGTACATAAAATTTATTCTTAGACCCTTACCAATTATATAATTAATAAAAATAAAAATAAAATATGTTCAGAAAATTTTCTATTTACGTTTAAAATAAGCCGTACTATAGATATGACACTGGGAGGACGTGTATACTGCTTGTCGTGAAATCGTTCGATCTTGTTACGCTCAAGTGCAGGTTCAAATGTGTCCACTGTTCGTTTCTTGCAGGCCTTTTGTTTACTATAATCACTCGAGAAGTTTATGCTGAACATATTACATCTCTTCGTGACCCGATTGTGATATTATTTATCGAACTATTGTTAAAATTAGTGAATAGTAAGGTGTCGAAGGTGAGTAAAATATTTTATTTTGTCTTTTGTCACATTATTTGTTGTTTGATAAACGTGTAGGTACAGTATGTTTTTATTTATAGATGGATCCAGTGAAAAAATACAAACAAGCTTTGAAGATATCAGAAATGCAGACTATCTTCAAGATCTTGAAGATTGTAGTGAGGAGGATTTAAATGATATTGAAGTTGCCATATTGCCTCCGGACGAAGTAGATGAGGTGACTGACATAGAAGAAGGTCCTGACGACGACATGGGAGTTATACCGGATTCAGATGTAGCTGGTCAAGTAGAATTTTCATGCACGATTGATAACGTCGATGAAAATCATCCTACTGAATCCACATCTCGGACAAGCAAGACAGTCTCTTGGCGTAAGTGTAACCCAGTATATTCTGAAATACAGCCAGAATCTAACTCTGCTAAAGAATGTTTGAGTAATATGATTACGGATTTAGACGGAAAATCGGTTGTAGAAATATTCGAAACTATATTATGTGACGAGGTTCTAGAATACATAGTGCACGAAACAGTAACCTATGCTAAACATTATAAAAATGATTTGAACTTCAAGTCAACCATCAATGAGTTAAAAGTTTTTATAGGAATTTTGTTTTTCTCTTCATATCATCACTTGCCTCAAAACAAACTTTATTGGTGTAGAGATGAAGATGTACACATTCCATTCGTTGAACGAGCAATGTCCCGTAATCGTTTTGACAAAATTAAATCCTATTTGCATTTCAATGACAACTCAAGAATTGATAATACTGACAAAGCTTTCAAAATTCGCCATTTTATCGATAAAGCTAATGAATCATTTCGAAAGTTTGGAATATTCGAATCCAAGTTAGCTGTTGATCAAATGATTGTTAAATACTTTGGTCATCATGGGATCAAACAATTTATAAAAGGTAAATCAGTAAGGTTCGGGTACAAGCTTTGGGCACTGTGTGGAGTCAGCGGTTATTGTTATAACTTTTCTCTATATACAGGCAAGGAAACTCAAACCTTTGCTGGTACTGCCGATGGCTTGGGTTCGGTTCAAGAGTGGTAAAAAAGTTGCTTGCAGTATGTATGGATCCCAGTGCCCATGAAGTATATTTCGATAACTTTTTCAGCAGCGTGCAATTGTTGATTGATTTGAAATCTCAAGGGTTCAGAGCTACTGGGACAGTCAGAGATAATAGGACTAAGAAATGTCCTATCATGACCAAACAAGAAACGAAAAAGAAACACCGAGGTTATTCCGATCATTGTTTTGATAAAAACAATGAAATATTATGTGTCAAATGGCATGATAACAATGTAGTATGTCTTTTGACTAATTTTTACACTGTTGAACCTTTTGTAAAAACAAATAGATACTCAAAGACAGAGAAGGCCAAAGTATCCGTGAATCAGCCAAGACTTATTCATAATTAAAATAAAAATATGGGAGGAGTCGGTAAACATGATTGTTTGATTTCTAAATACCCAATCCGTTTTAGGGATAAGAAATGGTATTGGCCTCTAGTCATTCGCGTTTTAGACATGTCTCTAGTGAATGCATGGATTATTTACAACCACGTAAATAAGGATGAGACTATCCCTCTTCTAGAATTCAGACGAAGAGTTTGCTTTTCTTGAATGAAAAAATCGGAAGGTAGCACACGTAAACCTACTCCTGGTTCTTCCAAAGTACTTTTAGAACCTGTCATATTTGACAATATTGGCCACTATATGACGAAAAGAGACAAACAGAGACGATGTCAAGGACAAGGCTGTAAAAAAAAACCTCTAACCTTTTGTGCTAAATGCGATAAAACACTTTGCAGTGATTGTTTTATACCATATCATACAAAATAAACAATTAAAATGTCGTTTTAACTGTTTGTGGCATAGTTTTCAAATAAAGTTAATTATCTAACCTTTCTTGGCTTTCAAATCACTAATTCCCATTGTCATATTTATAGGACAGGCTGACTCAGCATCTGAGGTACTTTAATTTTTTTTTTAATTTAATTTATTTTTTCTTAGCGTATCAAGAACCCAATTTAAAGAATTGATCAAAAAATTCCAATGTTTTCGATGCTTGGGAAGTAACGGGTTAATACATATATATACACACGTATACACACCTAGGCACATATTATTTATCATAAAAAATTTTAATTGCTTTATTAATAGAATTATAATTAAAAATTATTGTAAAAAGTATTTTGTCCCTGTAATTCGGTGTTATTGGAAATGCGCACTCCCGTAACAATTATGTTTTACATTGCAGTAATGTAAAGAGTTGCGATCTACCTTCCACGCCGACGTATGTCTTCTCGCAGTTTTTCACAGGCGTAATGGCTCGCCGCTTAAATATTACGTTTATTTTATATTTAATAATATTGTTATAGTATTGTGTAAATAGTACTTCTCCTTCTGAATTATTTATTATATTGTGTGTTTATATCAGTAAAAGTCTTTAAGTGTTGTGTGTTCTCCTGTTCGCCGCTATCGATCTAAAGTCCTGGACTATCAAGGTAACACAGACCATTTATACCTAAATAAATTAACAACCCTAAATCTTAATATCTTTATTCAGATACACTACTAATTGTGATTGGCGACATTCAATTTAAAATAATGATTTTAAACTGGAATTCGGATATAGTCCATTATTTATTTTTAGTGACTGGAAGATATATTAAAATACAGTTTTTCCAAATATTATCATAAAGCATTGATTCTGTTTTGATTCCTGATAAGTCTTGATCCATTAAATTCTATGTTAAATCAGATAATTTTCTTTTTTAATAAATTTAAATAGTTTAAAAAACGTAGTAGTTTGCAATGAAAAATAAAATTAACTTATTATATATTTAATAAAACATACTGTTTATTCTGCACTTACTTCATTGGATGTATTTGCCACAGATTTCGAGACATCTGAGACCGGAGCCACGATCTGTTTGTTAGGCGTATGTTTCAGTTTAGCGTTTATGGTTTGCTTGGCTTTGACGGCCTGTTGCTGCTGCTTAGCTATCGCCAATGTGTCCACTGTCGCAAGTTCTGTATATGTCATCTCTGTTTCGTTACCTGAATGAAATTTTTGTACAAAAATTTATGATTTTATTACATAACAATTACCAATTTTTCTGAAAGAATTGTTTCGAACTTTTAAGTCAATAAGTATTTTATTTATAGTTTAAGTAAGACACTTATTTAAAATTAACAAATTCAAATAAGTACTAAGTTAACCACCATAAAAAACAATAGATATTAATTAAAATTTATATTCATTATAATTTAGATTAATTTTAAAGCATTTACAATAAGGCAATAATGTATTAAATATTTTGTACAATAGGTGTCATCTTAAAGACAACTAATTGAAACAACTGTGAGTTTACATAAGTGTGACTAAGAGAAGTTGAATATTTGCTTATAGAAAAAAATACAGTTAGTGCACCTGCAAAGTCCAATATTCACAACTGACTAAGATTCAGTATACCTATCAGAGTTAATTGTAAAAGTGGTTCAATAACTTCAAATATCTAAGATAGAAGTATATAATGTTCAATTTCATTTTACCTAGAGTGGTGAACACAGAGTTGTATAACATAAAATTTGTGAAGTTTTTTATATTTTTTATAAAGAACATATTCCATAATACCTATTTCTTTTTAGGCACTTTTAAAACGTGTAATAAATTATCATTAGATAAAAAATTTTTGTTTGAATATGATTTTGACATCTTTAGGGTTGTATAAAACAAAATGATATTTAAAACTGATAGCATTTTCTGGTTTGTTATGTTTTGTTTTAACCAATACAAATTGTACTCGATCCGTCTGTATAAAAGTGTTATTAAATTACAATTTCCGGGTGGAGACACTGATTTTTATTTGACGTTGTACTGACTCTTAGTTTGTCTAGGAGGGTGCATCTAAATGTGTCATGACGCTCATGTGCTAAATTGATGTAATGGGTTTACGCCTGCCCGCGGGCGATTGTGGATCGATACTCTCGCTTTAATGTACTTTTGTAAATGATTTTTTTATCAATTCAATTTAGAGTATGTTATGTACCTTCAGTATTTTTGTTTGGTTTTTCATCAGACACCTGAGTCACGTTTGTTACCTGAAAAAAAAAGTAAAAGCCCGCCATTTAATAGTGAAGATATGAAAAAGTTGATAATTCTATATAAAGTTTTATTACACTTGTATTTACATTAGAATGATTTTTATGACAATTTATGACAAACTTGTTACATATATTTGATTTAACATTTTGAAAAAGGATGGTGATTCTATGGGTCCACATTTTGAATGTACATTTCTATAAGAACAAGTTAAGGCGAGTCAGCATCAACCTATGCGATCCAATTAAACAACAGCATCAAAGATTGTCAATTAAGACACGCTCACCTGAAACTACGACCCATAACTGAAAAATTTGTGAAATGTTCTTTGACCTTTAATTAACAACTATACAATCCATGCATACAGCAAATATATATGTAACTAGCCGTCCCGCCCGCTTCGCTGAGTAATTTTTATTATAAATAAAATGGCGAAGGATTTACGGAATTAGAAAAATGAGTAGCCTAGAACCATCTACAAATCATTCCGCATCGAATGGTCCCAGTCCCATGTCTATACGTTTAGTAGTTTATACGTGATTGGGGTACAAAAAAGACAACCTATTTTCATTATATATGTATAAGATTGTCAAGATATTATTACATATTTATTAAGTAGTGAGGCTAGCGATCTTTAACCTAGTAGGTTATTCCCACTGTTCTCTTAGATTCTTGTTCTAGAATTATTTGTAAATATAAACTAATTAATATAAAAATTTGTTCACTCTTGAGCATAGTGATATGGTTTCTGATTTATACATATTTTTATTTAGTATTCCATATTATAACATAATGTTATGGAATCAAAGTATCTCCATTATAACTAATTTTCCAAAACTATTTGAAATAAAGAAAACAGTGGTGTAAACAAACAGAAGCCCAATTAGAGCAGTACAACTTCTGATTTTTTGAAGATAAATTCGGAAGATTAATTTCTTTTTGTTTGGATTAAGTACTCAATAAATAAAAAATAGTATAATAACCTGTATGATCATTTTTTTAATGTAAACAATTTTTTTGAAATCTATTTTAAAAAGGCATTAAAAATAGTATGGAATAATAACCATGTGAGCCTCATTTATCACATTCTCGTTATAAAGTAAATTCTTTATAACGATAATGTGAATCAAATATTTTGAAAAATATGTTATAATGTGACTTGTACTTACAGCAAATTCATTTGGTTTTTTTATTTCAACAACCATATGATCACCTTCTTCTTTTACTGAAATAAAAATGTATTCTTTATATCAAAAGTTTACAAATAAAAATATGTTAAGCAAAATTAGTTTTTCTTTTTAAAGAAAAAAGAAATTCATATATACAACTGAAGTTTTGGTCTTCATCTCCATCTTCTTCTGGATCCATCTCCATGGATTCATCGTCGGCGCGATCAGACTCTTGTAACTGTAATATACAAAATGTCTATAAATTACCAACAAAAAAAATGAAAATACACAAAATTTTGAAATATTGAAAGTTTTACTATTCAAGAAACTCCAATCATTAATGGTTTGTTCAAGAAGGAAAATTTTAGTACATGTTAAGTGATATAACTGGTAAATGATTATCAGGATAGCTAAATTTTCCTTATAATGATTTAGCTTTCATTCATACATTCATCTTTTTATAAGTTAAGATAATAATGTTCCTTAATGTCAAAAGAATGTTCATTAGAGTCAGTTAATAAGTGAAGGCCGGTCTATTATTTAGAAACTTTTTAATGATAAGTATAAAAGTGAGGTTTAACCTGTTCTTCACGTAATTCATCTTCATGCTTTGAAGCAACATGTATGTCCAGTCTTTCTTGTGAAGTGAACACCAATTCACATAAATCGCACATGTACTGTTCACCTATTTAACAAAAAGACAAGATAAATAAAACAGCTATTCCTGTCATAATTTCCTGTATATCGAAAATGTAGTCGCATTTCATGATATTATGGAAAAAATATGAGAGAAAATTAATTGTCAATACACATGAGTATAAGGAAGTGTAATACTATAATTTGCATTATTTAAATTGTGTGTATTTCAGCAATATATGTAGTACTACATTAGTTAAAAGATGAGGGGAGGGTCTGATTGATATGCAAATTTCAAATACAACCATCATGGTAAAATAAAACACAGTTTAAATACTGATGAACAACACCATATGATAGTGCTACAACCACCTAATAACTCATTCAATACAATGATAATATACTGTGCATGCATATTCTTAAGAAATAATTGGGTATGAGGTAAACTAAATAATAAAAACTGTTTAAGATCGTCAACTTTAAATGACTATGACAAATGAAGCAAGAAAAGCGAAATAATTAGGGGATTCAGCCACTAGATTTAAACACCCCGTCGATTTTTATAGTTCATAATCCTTAGCCAACTGCATCCAATGGTGGTATATGTTCTTAATCAGACTATGATAGGTGAAGTGGGCATTAAAGAACTTTGATCCAAATATACATATGGTTTATACAAACTTGTTATTCACGTTATCAAAGGTTTCGCATTTGCTCAGCCATTTTCATAGTTCCAAGCTAAAAACTTTAGGTGTACTGAATATTGGCAGTTTGACGGACCACAGACTTTATCAGATGAGACCTTTCTATTTTTGTATTTAAATTTAGTGCTCCTATAACTAGTATCGGGTTTTAGTTATTCGGTCAATGAAATATATTGAGTAAAATTATTTTCATTTCATAAATGTAAAGCGTGTGTGTGGACAGTTAATCCATGTTGCTAAGTGAGACAACAACCATGAGATACACATAACAGTTGGTTCATGAAAGATTAAAAAAAAAGCATTTTAAATATGATTATAAAAATATAATATTTACTATCAACATGTGACTTGATGTGGGTAGTGACAGCATCTACATCATCAAACTTCTCCTGACACAGTGGGCATATGAGATTCTGTGTCGCGTGATAAGCTGAATGATAAATCAGGTCATCCTAGAAAAATACAATAAACTGCTTATTTAACATTTTGTTTTCATTCTGAATGGAAATAGAAATAAAAAATAGGACAGTTTAGTAATATCTGGCATATTATATTTGGAGATGAATTATATAAGCTGACTTGACATGATGACTAAAAATGAATAACAAATAAAAATAAGTTAAAAAAACAATTAACTACAAGCCATCCAAAATTCTATGCCATGTCTTTCTTGCAAAACAGAGTTTATCATTATAGTATATAGCGCCAGTACACAATGACGTCACTGGGTAACTAGTGCCTGCCTAATTAGCAATTTAAAACAGTTATAACTCAGATTTTTTTTATAGTCATCAAATAAGACTTTTGGTTACACTCTTACTTAAATAAAAAAGCCTACAGTAATATAAAAAAAAAAAACAGTAAAATACCATATTGTATTGATTAATTTCTAGTTCTAACCTTTCTGGATTAACATTAAAATATTATTCTTTTTTATTTTTGATATGCTGCTCTGGCATTACAATCAAGTCTGGAGGTCAAGAGGTAAAAATGTTAAAATCACCATTATGGAAATTCTACTTTGCATTTTTAATGGTTTATCACAAAATAGAAAACTTAATACATGTGATGATATTATTACTCAGGCAAATGGTATAAAACAATTACAACATTAAAATGCAAAAACATAATATTAATATAAACTCACACCTATTTCCCAGAAAGGTGGGCAGAGACTATAGATTTCCACATGGATTGATCTTTGCATATCTCTCTTGCCTCACTGACATCCATCAATCTTTTCATGCAAGCTCGGCAGGTTCAAGTGCTTAAAATTTGGCCCATTTTTTCCATATTTCATATATGCCACTAATATGGTCTATACAGACCATATTGGTGGCATATATGAAATATGGCATAAATCTTATACAAGATTTTCTAGGGCGACCCTTGCCGACCTTTTCATCACACACATTCGCTCTATAGATTTGTTATGTCAGTCTACTTTCATTCATCCTTTCCCGATGCCTCATCATGCCTCTTTCTACTCTCGTCACTACATCTTCCTTCAAACCACACCGCTCTCTGACATCACTGTTTCTACATCTATCTTTCAGAGACATTTAAACATACTATACAGCGATTACAAAAACATTGTATTATAGTTTATGTATTATTATTGCTCACATATATGCAAATGTATTGTTATTATTTATATACACGCACATTTAAACTAATAAGGAAGTACTCGTTTTCGTTTCGTTTGTTGTGCCGTGGGCACTCCAAAAGAACACAACAAAAAAGCTTTAAAATACTACACATCATTTATTAAAAAAATTGATATAGGATACATAGGGTTTCAAAAACATAGATAACATGAACTCTAACTGCCTGATTGCTCTTTTTTATTCATTTAACAAATCAATGTAATTGGCCATTTACCTGTGTGCTAAAAGCTTCCTCACATTGGTCACAACGGTAGTTATTTGAGTCGTTGACGGTAGTGCGCGTCTGTCGGCCACTCTCCTTGTGCTTCAACCGTAAGTGCCTTACAAAAAACAATAAGAAATCAACGACCAAGTAAGAAAATTAGGAGGTTTAAAAAAATATATACATAAATTGAATTCAGTATGATACTGAAATGTAAAATAAGAGATGTATTTGTTTCTATTTTCGAAACCATCAAACCATTATAAATGGAGTTGCTGGTATATGACTGCCCTTTTATTCATATAAAACTCGGGTAGAATTGGAATTGATTTACTTGTTTGTAGAGGTATTATTTGTGAATATTGTAGTGATAAAGCGAGATGATCTATCACAATTGATTTCCTTTAATATTTTATTACATTTTAGCAGCACTTATAATATTAGGATAAAGTAAAAAATACACCATTTTCAAACTGATTTTTTAAGGTATGAGAATCTCTGTATAGATGTAAGTTTTACACACTAGCAAGTGTCTCACTTATATAATAATCTAGCAGGTGAGTGTATTGATAATAAGCGTGTCTGATACTCTTTCAAAAAGGAGAACATTTCCAGAAATGTACAAACCTTGTATAATGATGAGATTTGAAAAAGACTTTATTACAGAATTTGCAGGGGTATTCGGAGCCGCGCGTGTGCGTGCGGACGTGCCTCGCCAACTTGGGGCCCGTCGAATAACCTGAGAATGTTCAACACAGCAAAACACATAGTAAGCGATATAAAACGAAAAGTGGTAATGTCTAAATTCTAATATTATGCATGTGTTCATAGCTTTGCAAATATGTATAATTTGGCAATATACGTCATGATGGGCGACTCACGCTGCGGGCAGAGTTCGCATGCATATGGAAGATTTCTTCCATGGACTGTCTCCTTGTGCCTTGACAACGCTCGATTTGTGTGAAATCTATAACACAAAATTATGTATTAAATAAGTATACATGTATATTCATAAAAAGACATTTAAGGAAGCTATATTAAAAAAAATTATAATGTAACAGAACAGTATATGTAAGAAAATCATATGCAAACTATTGTAATTATTTTCTACAATACAATTAAAAAAATTACTTTTTCTTGCACATTTCGCACGTATGCGGCCGTACAGCATATTGTTTATGGCGCAATTGATGACCTTGAAACTCTTCTAATGAAAGAAAATTCAATGGACAATCTTGACAGTAATATCGTGGCAGATCTGGATGTTTGGCCTGAGAAAGAAATGAAATGCATTTGTTTTGATACATTTATAACTTTTAACAATTCAACTGCAAGCATGTATATGGTTTCTGTGCCATTCTACAACTAAATGCGAAAACATTTTACTTGAAAATTCGAAATCATGATTGAAATTGTCTCAGGCAAGTATTGGTTAAGGTCTTATATGAATAATCATTGATTCATAAAATGTCTTCAGTAATATTCTACATGATGATATCCTTACATATTATGAACTGAACTTCCCTGCGACATCTGTCTGTCTGTCTGTGAAGCCTGATTTTAAAAATTAGTGTTATTATTTCAACATCGTTTTCACTACTAGCTAAAGTGAGTCACAAAGTCGGTATGTGTATATTAATTTAAGGATATTTTGTGCAAATTGTATGAGTTATGATGATGTTGGCTGATCAAGTTAAAAAAAAAAAGCTTGTTGAGAGCTTTCCTAGCCTGCTTTGCTTATATCGTTCGTAATGTATAGAGAAATTGTTTCTCACATATAAGTATTAAGAAATGGCTGCGACACTGTCTTCCTATTACTAGAAACTGACATTGATTGCCAGATTAGCCATCCACAGAATAACTATCAAAGCAAGTGCTTGGATAGTTGTCTAATGAGATGACTGGGAACCTATTTGTAGGTGGTTTTGATACTTGTTATGCTCTAGTAGATGTGATTGTCTGACTTTTCCTGAGGATGTACTAAGCTGACATGAAATATATATAGAAATAACATTGTAACTATTTAGCAAACTAATGTAAATAAAATATTAACACTTGCTTAAGTGTTCAATACCTGTCAATCCTCTCAAATCAATTTAAATTAGTTGGATAGAAAATTATAGTAGAAGAATAGATTCGAGTAAGTTAAAATTTAAAGCATACCTTTTTATGATAATGAAAAAAGACATTCAAAATGAGGTAAGTAAAGAAAGTTGCTGAGGCTATGAATTTATAACCAACCATATCTGGTTGAATATAAATTTATAATCAGGTTTGTAAATTATGACCTGTCATTGTAATACAATTAATAAAAAAAAAATCACATTTTAGTAATACACATTCAGTAAAAAAAAAAACAAACAAAAACATTTAAGAATTTTGGATTGAAATAAGGACTAATTAAATTATAATACAACATGAAATTACTTTTTCATGTCTTTTGAGTAGAACGAGGCGATTGAATTTTCTGTTGCAGGCCACACATTCAAACGGCATGTCAGTAGAATGACGCAGTTGATGTGTCATCAGATCATATTTTGTGAAGAACTGGCTGCAAATAAACGAAAATATTGAAATGGCATAATAAATACTTTTTACATTTTCTTAGTTTATGTCAAATCTGTACATATAGCTTTCCTATGGGTGTTAACGACAAAAATAGTTACATGTCTAGCCCTGCAGATATGATACTCATTGAAAGCCAATTGAAGAAAAATTGATCAAATACAAGTCAAACTAACTCATGTAGGGCTCCGCACAATCATACAATATTTAACGCCCTGTAATTTCAAGTGTCTAACCATTATGGTTCAAAATATGTGGTTGTTTAAGCAAAATAATGTAATGCATTTATTACTTTGTATGATCGATTAACCTGAATTTACCTCTATGACTTTTATTCCCTAAAGTGTAATCAGAATAATTTATGTGTATAGTAAAAACTAATGAAATTCTGTATTTTTTATTTGGGAGACAAGCCATAAACGTCCTAGGCAACTATGTAAATACTCAGGTATTAGATATAAAAAAACATACAATAAAAGCTTTCATTCATTCAAGTAAATTTGATGAAATGTAGATCCCATTTTGCTAAACATCTGATGAAAAACAGTCATAAGCTTAATAACGATCACAATTTTGAAGTTTTGCATGTGTGTCAGAAGGGATTACATTTAAATGTTTTGGAATCCTTCGAAATTTTAATACATAAAGACAATAATAATATGCCTAATGACCAAATTAACATTTATAAATCGCCATTATTGGACGCTTGCCTGTAACTATTTGGGTAATGGTTGGTGATGGTTAGTCTGTGACATTTGACAGGCATGTCTATTGGTGGTGGTCTGTGGCTGCTCGTAAGGATGCTTTCGTCGCTCTTTGACCATTGCATGACAGCGGTTTACTTAACGAGGTTGTTTCGGTTGTTTGTAAAACTTTCTACACCCTTGTGGATGTGATTGTCAGCGATTTCCTGAGGATGTGCCTGGTTGGCATGAAACATATGTAGAATTAATAATTATAATGATCAGTGGACTAAGATATTTATAAAAAATAAAATTAACACTTACTTAGGTCTTAGATATCTGTCAATCCTCTCGAATCAATATTCAATTCTTTGGATAGAGATTCGTAGTGGAGAAGCAGATTCGAGGGTCAGCGGTGGGTTGCATGCTGCACATTAATGTATGTTGCAGGCAAGCGTCTACTATGGATTTCCGCGAATTAACACCACACAATACAATATCTAGAAAGAAGTCTCAACTTTTGACACAACCATTTGTTGGACATATTCAACAACTTGAATTTAAATTCCTTTGATTGCGTTATTATGTAAATCCATGCAAAGGCAATCACAAACCAGCAACAACAGTTAACTGATTCATTGTCGTCATTGACGCTAAGCTTCAACATTTTCATATTAGACATAGAATACAAGAATATGAAACTGACTCGCCGCAAATATGACAGACGACTTCTCGGCGACGGTGCTTCTGGGCGCGGTGCAGTTCGAGCAGCTGCCTCAGCGGGTAAGTGCGGTCGCAGTCGTCGCACGGCCAGCGCTCTGTGCCCGCGGGCCCGCCGTCGCCGCCACCCTCTGCGCCACAACGCTCACGTACCAACATAATACTCGCTTCCAAACCACTAATCTTATTAAAGACTATTATATTGTAGTGCAAGTGTTAGGATTTGACTGATTTTAAGATCGTGATTTCGTAATAAATAACTATTATAAAGTATTAATTATTTATTATTATTATAGTCCTAGTTAATAATATAATATCTGTATCATGCTAGTTCATTACACAGATTGGTGTAGGAATGCATGATATTAACAGAATATGTCACTATTATGTCCGGTTCTAATTTATACCTTAAACTTACGATTTTCAATACTCTCAAAATAACAGATCAGAAAAATTTTTGGATGTTAAATATGAATTAAAAAAAAAGGAGGTTTATAAACCTTTATGACATAGAATCTCCAAAAACTATAACAAGTGTATTTTAATAAATAAACTATTAGGATTATTTTAATTGTTTCATACAAAAATATTACTTACCTTATAGAAAAATAGATATTAAAATAAAGAAAATTTATTATTATAAAAGCAGAATAAGAAAAAACTGGAATCAAAAAGTAAAGTCTTAAATCAATATAATACAGTAATTTTAACTATGAGTATCAGTTTACTCCACACCAAAAACGGTTAACTACATATTTATATTAGATACAGAAACATTATCCTCAGTTGCAAGTACCAAATTGACGTATTATTTAAATGTTTTAATTATGATTTTAGCACAGAGAAAACTGTTACTGCCAATCTTACTATCTACCACAAAGTCTTAAAAAACAATGCAATTAATTTAAATGCCTAAATATACTTAAATATACAATAAGAACTATAAAAAAATAAGAAAAAAAATAAAAATTGCAAAGCTATGAACACAACGTTTTTATAAATACTTTCCCATTCCAATGTACAACCTATGCTAACATTAAACCCACTTACTTACTTTTTTCTTTGGTAGACACATCATTGTTCACCAGTTGAATCTTTTCATCGCCAGTTATAACTCTGAAGCTAGACCCCTTCTTTAGACTTTGAGAGCCATCACTTTCTATCTGTAAATCATGGTAACATATAAAAGAACAGACCGTAAAATATTTTGCACAAAAAATAATTATAATAATTTCCATTCACTGCATTGATATTGTATTAAGGTGACCTAGGATAATAGTTAAAATATTCCTGTAATATAGTATGTGAGAAGACACAGCAGCAGCAAGTCATAACTAAAATTGTTTTGTTTCCCACATTGTACCAAAAATTTATTAAAACTAGAACTAGGACTTCTGTGAAGTTGCCAACTAGCAAACTTTTATGATTTACAACTGTTAGTTGACTATGCCAATAGGTTCAATAGTTACTCGCAAAATTCTTTGTGAACAGAAACAATAAAATAAGTTGAACAAAAAAAGTTTGACAAAAAGAAACCTATTATGCCAATGTCAGACACAGCAAAAACATTCGAATAATTATTTTAATGTTTGTTTGAACACTTGCGAGGCACGGGTTATTTGGGCATCTGTTCAAGTTGATTATATATTTGTACTTTGCCATTTGGTGTCAATTTTCCAAGTGCACACAAAAGCATTTAAAGTTTAAATATGTGTTTAGTTTACTAAACGTGCGCAAAGTTCAGTTGCACATAAATCACTGAGCGCGGAACAGATGCTTTGTTTAGTAGCATGATGAACTAAAGCAACAAAATTGTTATTGAATTTATCGAGTTACTTGAAGGAGAATCATGTATATCTTAACCTAAAAGTAAAAATTACATAAATAGGAAAATTATCACTGACTCCTCAATCAGACTAATGGGTGAATTTACAGTGCCTTGTTTTATTGAGAAATTAAAAAAGAAAAGAAACACTATTTAAAACTGGTCTCCCATTCTGTTTGTTGTCTATTTGGATACTACGAACTGAACTTATTTGCGAAGTGTTTGGCAGGTGTAGCAAACATGTGTCCAAATGTGTGAGCAACATCTTTTCAAAGACTGCCCATGTTTTAGGATATTCAATCAGCATTATATCATATTTAGTTAAATGTGTTTGCCAAGAATTTATAACCATTTTCTGTCATATATCTTTACTTATTTATGTTGATGCTATTAGATTAAAGTTTACAAGCTCAATATCGTATTATTTATATATGTTCACCACACCACATCAATCAATTATGTATGCAAAATAGGTAATATTTCTTTGCATTTCTTTATATGAATAATACATTCTCTTATTTTAAAGAAAAGAACACACTATATAGTGATACTATTTTCTTTTGAAAACAAGATATTGACTACATTTAGCCTTGCTAACAAATATAAAAGTAAATTAATGACATACTTAAAAACTATTATTTTAATGTACCTACTGGCTTAGAATGCTATTTTTTTTCTCCCTTCATTTCAAATGTAATCACTGTGACACAAACAACAGAACATGTAATAATACAAAGGAATTGTCTCTAGAACCCGTTCATTTTCAAGTAAAAATGATATCTCATGGATTTCATAATGCTTTTTATACCTTAATATTGTACACCTTTTCATCGGTATTGCCATCTTCTTCTGAATCGGTTTGTACTTGCACACATGTACCACTTTCAGTCACTAAGGTCTTTACCGACTCCTTAGCTCCCACACTTTCAGTATTTGATGGAAATAACTGAAATTTAGGTAGTTTGTGCATTAAAAATTACAAATATTACTGTGGCATAAAGAACACCACATTAGTGAATATCAACAAAGATTGTATTAACCTATATTTAGTATATTATATAAGAATTAATATTACCAGTCGTGATGTGGAAATTTACTCTTACATAATACTAGATGTTTACATAATTGTTGTAATCATGAACTTGCTGAATTGTACAGGAACTTACATTCACATATAAATCAATCCCAAAACTCTAGTCTACTGAGTTAACTCATACGTGTATTAAAAAATTAAAGTCTAACCAAAAGTAAACTAACAAACCTAACAAAATGATTCACTAATATGCTATTAAAAAAAACTTAAAAAGAGTGATTGTAAATATCCAACAAAATGCAAGTATTTATCAATAAAATCAAATTCATCCATTTACTTCATTTATTTTTACTTCAATGCTATTGGACACATAGTAATGCTATAATGCAATACTAAAAGAAAAAGAAAACACCAATTGCATAAAAGTAAATGAGATTGTTGTATTGAAATTAAATTGAAATACTACAAAAAGTGAAATAAAAATGAAAAAATTGTAGGGATCAGCCACATATTTTTTATAAATTCTAAAAATACTTTCACATATAGAAAGATAATATTTTTGCAGAGTAATGTAGTGAAGGCATAGTTTGTTTTGATATTAAGATTTGCCCAAATCGAAACGTGACTTATAGTACAATTGGAATAGAAACGTGGTCCAGTATTAGAACAAAGAATAAGCCCAGGGCCAGAAACGAGGGTCAGCAATGATAGCATGACTAAGATTGGAATCAGGGACACTATGATCAAAATCGAAACTGAGGCCAAGATGGAGATTAATAAAAAGACAATTGATGTAAAAGATGAAGGAATTCATTCTATTTCTACAAAGGTAAAAAAGCAGAAGTATACAATTTTGGCATGCTACCTAACGAAAAAGGTAGAAAAAGGCTACCGGAACGATTAGTTTGGGCTATAGGATAGTTATCATTTTTGTATATAAAAATTTCATTTTTTTTCACCCTTTTAGGATTACTTTTAAGAATGATATATGCATGTCATTATTTTTTTATTCGTAATGATTAGTTTAAATATAAATGACGGAAACAGCTTCAGTTGTTGCGATTTTTCATACATCATTTTTTTCCTTCATTTACTCCTTTCAGAAATAATTTAAAAAATTTATATATTTTTTTATTACTAAAAATAACTAAAATATTAAGTTTGACATTTATAGCTACAATGGTTTTTGAATTTCCATACAATAGTATTTCACATTTTCACCCCCTTAGGGGTTAAATTTCTAAAAATCCTTTAGTGCACGCCTACATTATAACAAAAAAATTATCTACAAAATTTTCAAGTCTCTAAAACCAGTATTTTGGGTTGAACATTAATATATGTCAGTCAGTTTACTTTTATATGTGAGTTTCTAAGTTTAATCCTAGATCATTAAGCATTAATCTCACACACAAGCTACACAACCTGTATGCATTTGCGGTCTAGGTATGTTCCCGTTACAGCACCCCCAATGCCCCGCTCAGTACCTTCTTTGTTTATTCGATTAGTGACCAATGCATACATATTGCGTTTGCACATTTCCTAGTTTCTGAGATTTTACGAAACATTAGTCTCTCAGGCTAATGTTTAGTGATTACACCACAATAGAAAATCAAGGTAAGTTACGATACATAAGTTAAGAAATTATAATTCTTTTATGAGATTTAGCAGTGTTAGCTAAATGTTTATTGATTGAAATTAGCTATAAATATTTAGGTCACTAAGTATTAAGTTTAATTTATGAATTTTTTATCTATCTTTTAATAAATTTGAGAATTATAGCAGTTTGTCATAACTATATTTTCTGTTGCAGATGGATTACATATGAGATCAAGATAAAATACTACAAATATACAGACGATATCTTCAGTAATGTAATCTGTTGATGAAATGTCTTTAGCAATATGTTGCAATTGCTAAACCAATAGATGGCGTCAATGCATGTTTTATAATATTTTGAACCTGTGCATGATCAATTTGTACCTCATTTATGTCTCAAATATGGTCAGATAGTGGGAAGAACAATTGAAACGGAGGGCTCTCGTACAAGATTTAGCTGATAAGCTCATAGAGCCATGATTGCGGGAGCGATTCAATACTGTGACTTTGAGAAGGGATATAAAAGCCAGTGTTAAAGATATTTTAAAAATTGAAGATGATGTCCTTATTATGTCTCAAACACTATAAAATAAATGCAAAATATGTGCATTTTGTCCATACACAAAGCACGAGATGACCAAATTTACCTGCCACCGCTGCAAGAAGTCATTTTGTGGGGAACACACAGTTACTGTGTATTCCGATTGCCAATATTAAATTTTTTGATCTTTTTTATTGAATATTAAGTTAATTTAGTAGATATTCCTTGAGCTACAAAAATTTTGTCTTAATAAATGTTGTTTTTGAAAAATATTAAGTTTTCAATTTGTTAGTTTGTAAGATTAATATTTAGTGACAGATTTACTCGAAAATAAGTTCAGTGATCTAAAGGTTAAGAAGTTACACTTCTATCATGTGTATGATGCTACATGTGCATTTTCTATTCATCTTATTTCATAATGATGGAATTACTTTTGCATTGTAATGTTTTTGTTTTTAATTTAAAATTCCTTGATTAACTATCATCATTTAAAATTTTTAATATACATAGTTCATTAATGGATTGCTTTTGAGTGCTATTGTACCTACATCTCAAACAAAGCTTTTTGTTAATAAAAATTTAACTAACTTTTAAAAGTTTAGATGGCCATGTAACTGGTTCCAATGGTTCTCCATTTTCAAGGAATTGCATTATTGACTCTTCAGCTTGACGGCATATCTGCTTAAAATGATATGAAGCGTCCATGAAGAAACGACATCGGTCACATATTTGAGTAGGCATGCCATCTGATGGGAATACCTGGAATAAGGCAATCATATCCATTATTTTAAGAAACTATGACCTAAATGGTGTGAATGAAATGAAGATGTAATACACCTATTTTGTTATACTTTATTATAATGTTTAATTTCAGGAACAAATATCAAGATAAAATATAGTAGTCAAAGTTTAAAAAAAATATGTCTGAAATAACAATGTTGTAATGTTTTTATTAATGAATAACAGAAATTTCTAAAATCTGTGTACTAGTGATATTTTGTGTTTAGCACTCCTTAAATTTTGTTTCACTATTAAGCACTAATACCTAGAACATAATGTTTAAAATGTCTAACTGGGATATTAATTCTAATCAATTCTTTATGGATTTGTGAATAATTAATATACAGAACAAAAGTTAAAATACAAGTACCCATAACGTCTAATTAATTGTTTGAATATTAAAAAAATATATATTTTTAGTACTAGATAAAATTTTTATTCCATGTCTGCTTTGACTCAAGTAAAATAAACAAATAAATTGTTTTAAATTATGCTTAACAAAATTATGCCTTTTTCCTAATTCAAAATTAATTTCAAACACTGGAAAAATTCATCAAGTACAGTTTTGTTTCTTATCTGTTTATCAATACCTATCTACATATTTTTACTTTGAAATAGACGTGATGTAGATTTATTTTTCCATTAGAAAAAATAATTCAAATTTAGTTTCACCAGAGAAACAACTCTAAACAAATTTTTAAAATATTAATTAAGAAATGTCATTTTATACCACTGATTGAAAGCATATTGCATTACTAATCTATAACGACTAATGAATTAACAATCTGAAGGCCTGGGTTTGAATCTGAGCATATTCTGATGATTTTTTCTATACTTATCTATATTAATTTAGTCACGAATAACACTCCTGAATGATAAAAAAAATCCT
The DNA here is from genome assembly GCA_005406025.1 of Eumeta japonica. Lineage (NCBI taxonomy): Eukaryota > Metazoa > Arthropoda > Insecta > Lepidoptera > Psychidae > Eumeta > Eumeta japonica. The sequence continues at coordinate 32,776 of BGZK01001928.1, read as the reverse complement.
AAATTATCCCACGCTAAAAAGTAGGTAAAAAGATCTGTCAATAATTATGGGATCACAACCTATTGTTGGATTCAGTTATAGGTAAAATGTAGATGTACAGCAATTATACCATCTCTAGTCACCCCTTATAGGGAACAATGCTATGAATTATTTATTAAGTCAAGGTACATTTTAACATATGGTGTATACATATATTTGTATGTTACATGACATGTTGTAAACAGAAATATTTTTAAAACAAGATATAGTTCTAGTGTGTCTAACAATTTATATATTACTTATTCCTTTGGAAATTTTATTGTTTAATAAAGACTAAAAAACGTAAACTATTAGAACTTCCACAGTAAGTTTGTAATAGGCACATACTTCATAGCAAATTAGATAACTACTTTTAGCCAAGCCTAAAAATTTGTGTTTATTTTTATCGAGCTAATAATGTAGTTGTGGTAATTTAGTCGTGCAGTTGTAACTAATATCTATTGCAAATCTTTAAACTGTTAAAAGCGATTATCGCGTCCCCTAGCGGCTACGACAATATACAATCGCATATTTATGACTTTATGCAGGTTCATATTTATTTAATTTTACATTTAAAATCAAAAGATTAACTTAATACATAGGCGAAATCAGAACATGAACACAAATAATTACAAGTTTTGATAAAATATCTTGAAAAAAAAATTTGCAGTCAGCATAATGCGCCATTACTTTGTTCTGCTTTAGACAAGAACCTCTTTTAAAGAAAATTCTACTGATTTTAAAGTATTTAGCAATGTGTATTATAAATTCAAAATATACCTACGCCAAAAGAAATTTACCTCAATAGATACGCAAGCTAAAATTTGCAACGGTAGCGTCACTGCATTTTTTGAAACCCTTGATCTGTTATATATATTACTCAATTTCGATTCTTCTGTCAAACAAAATCGACACACTTTCACACTACGCAAAGCGTCTTTTCTGTTATCCATGTTTAATATTGTTAAAACACTAAGACAACTAGTTTCTCATGATAAATATGTAACAAATCAGAAGCAACATAACCTGTCACTTATGAATTGCTCTTGCTCATTAGCGCCATAAGATACGGCGTCTGTACGAGCTACGGCTGAACTAAGTGCGATATTAGCGCTATAATCCGCTCTAGTGAGAATAAAACGATACTTTTTAGTAGTAAAATCTTTTTAACTATTGAATAACAGATGAAAGCACTATTTGTTGTTTTATAAAATCTTGTGTTTATTTGTCCTTCTTTACTTGTAGAATCAATTTGCACATCGATCAATAGATACTCTGGAGATTCAAAACACGTAGTTAGTATGTTTTTTATAAATTCTGTACTTTTAAGACACGTGCCTTTAAAGACAGTGTCTAAATATCCACTATGGTTCTACGACTTAATACGATTGTCGCCCGTAAGAGTACAAGCTATGTACTTATTTCCTTAAACCTAATTACCTACCTAGTTTTACAATCGCAGTTCTTATTTCTGTCTCGGTTGCATAAAAATGCTACCCTAATCACTATTTATTTCTATGCTAAAGTTTATTATGGTACATTTGACCATGATGGAGTAATTAAATTACAAATATTCCAGCCACAGCATATGAAATACAGCTCAAATTGTTTCTTCAATTACAAATAGAAAAGACTGCGTGTACAATATAATTATTTCCAAATAAAAACCAGTAAAGATAGTATTATGTTAGTAAAGCGTTCAAACGAGAATGTGAATTATCCTACGTACAATATTCGAATTAATTAAAATGATTCTATTTAATTAAAATGGTTCTATTTAATTAAAATTATTCTATTAACTAAAATTATTAAATTAATTGAAATGATTCTAATTAATTAATAGTTAAAGTTTTACCTGTATAATATGGGTCATCATTTGAAGAAAATATTATTGTGGACTTCTTTGTAAAACTATTTGTGTAGCCAACAACATTACCATACATTGATCTCTTTTCTTTTATTAAATAATTTAAGTTTCTTTTTGATAGTTAATTTGTTTCAATTTCGTGAAATGAACTCTTCAAAAAATGTTGTAAAAAATTTGAAAATTAATTCCCATAGTAATATATATTTTTTTAGTTTGAAAGAAATATAAACATATTGAGAAATTACTTATAATAAATTATTAATTCAATACAAAAATAATATAGCATTTTTTTAAAATTATATAGTTTTTTGTATCATGTAAACAATCGCAAATAATTTATTTAAGACTTATTTTTTTAATACATATCTTTTTTTAATATTTTCTTTTTAAGTTTTAAGCATTAAAAATGCATAATTTTAAGCAATTCAATTTTTTTAGTGATTGTATTTTAATGCATGTAAAATGGTGTTTTTTAATGTAATTAAGCCATATATTTAAAAAATATGTTACAGGAAATAGCGCTAAAACATTCAGTCGTTTATATATTAGCTTTTTTACACAAAAGCAGTGATAAAAAGAATTTAGCAATAAAAAAATTTTGAGGCCTTTTGTTAATATATTGTTCTTGATTTTTTTCTTAAAAAATGATAAATGATTCTTTTAAATATCTATATAATACCATGATTGTTTCAATTTAAAATTAATAATTTTTAGTGTAAAAAAAACATATTCGCAATGGCGGGTTTCGAGGCAACCCATTGGTACAGCGGCCTTTACACGGATCCTTAAATTCAAATTAAATTAAATTTTTAAAGAAATTTCCTCTTCTTTAAGAATTATTTTGCTTATCTATACGGTATAATTTAAAGAAATTAACAGCATTTGGGTTATTTTGAAAAGACAGGATATAATTAGACAGCCTTTTTTGCAATGTTTTGCAATTGTTTCGCATTTTTCTCTTGACGCTATTACGAATTTAATGGGCTTTTACCCATATTTTAACTCACGGTAGCAAGAATTAACACGTTTTTTAACATGTATTAGAATGTAGTAGGGCATCATCGGCATGCCAACTTAATTGACTTTTGATATGGTTCGCGATAAACTCGTAGTTTAGACGTAATTCATTAAATTATTATTTTTTTCAATGTTTGTGCAGAATAGCTACAAAATTGCTTTTAAGATGCGGTTGAATCTGTCGTGTTTCTACAATGCTCGCGACAAGTTTGCAGATGTTCATGTGGACGGCCTCTCCGGTAATACAGAAGTAATGTAATCCAGGGCAGCAACAACTCCAGCACTGCGATCTTAAACGTGATGAATTGTCGATGACGCATTTAAGTGCTTGTACATGTAACTAGTTTGCTTAATATTCATGTTGTATGACATATTACTGATATCGCATCATTATTAAATAAATTCTTTGCTTAAATTCTAATTTTATGTAATAATTTTCTACCCAGTTATAATATTTAAGAGAAAATTTTTAATGGAATTACCTGTTAATGTATGGATTATGGTTATGGGCTTCAATAAATAATTCATTTGACGAATAATTTTCAGACAATTTGAATATGTTGTATAAGTGAAAACAAAACATATTGACATTTCTTCATAAAAACTAGGAAAACAAAGAAAAAACATTGCTTCTATGTATTACCTCATTATTGAAAACAAATAAAAAACATTTTGACTAATGATTGACCCGGCAGGTCAGGTCATCTTTGGAACATTCCGTTATTATCGAGCTCAGTATTCGTAAATATCTTTCCTACAAACTTAACAAGCATTTTGAGTTCAAAAACGCGGAAAATATTTAATAAGATACTTTCAAAAAAATTTTGTGGTATCTCTTGAACAAATCAAATGAACGAATTGCGGTTTACAGCATCCGACGCTAAACGTACAAATTGGAAAAATTAAAAATTTTAAAATTGTTTGTAAAACTACTGTTTTGAAGTTATACTTCTTTTGGAGCGCAATAACAATACGCGCGTGAGAAGTTATACTTCTTTGGTATCATTAACAAATGGTTTTTAATTGCATGCAAATAATTAATTATAATAAGATAATAAAAGGACTGGAAAAGGATAGTCAACACAGTCCATAAAATAAGTACAAATTTTTACGTATGTATATAATTTTACTTTAAAGCGATATCTTTCGAATAAAACAATTGCATGAAACAATTGATTTTTATGTGTTTAGAGGTATTTGACGTTGTTTTTGAAGGATAGTTGTTCTTCAAAAACAACGTCACAACAAAACAACTGAATTGATCGGTTGAGTAGTTTTAAAGTTATTTTTATAAATAAGACATTTTTAATTTATTTTTTAATTTCTTCAAACAAATACATACACACACACACACACACACACACACACACACACACACACACACACACAGTTATTTCAAAATACTGGTTCAACTGGTTATATAATTTCCGATAGATGGCATTAGTAACATAGTAACATTATAGTTGATATAGTATTACAAGGTTTGTTTTGTATTTCTTAAACATTTGTTTACAAAATGATATAATAATAATAATAGAACACACATCTAGAAGTGAATTTAAATTGTTTTGTTAAGTTTTAAATCTAGAAATACGATAGTTTTTTTGTAAAGTGTGCCACAAAAGTAATAAGGAACCAAACAAGTATTTTTAAAAATATGGTTGAATAAATATGTTAATACAAGATGAGCAAATTGTGTAATTAAATAATAATAGTACTTAGCTTAACCATCCTTATCTGAGTCTTGGTAAAGTTTTTTGATGTATCGACACTGGCGACAGAAATATCAGATCGAATGTGTTTGATGGGAAGTTCGAATTTTGATATCCGGCATCGATGAACTCGCATAAAATAGTTGTTCAATGTCAATAATGCAAAAGAGGTATGTAAAGATGATTTCATGTGAAAATTTGTGACATCTGGCCACCCCTTTAGGAAAAAGGTGTCAGCTTAAAGAACATATTTAAAATGTTCCTAAACGATATCTACACATGTAATTAAACAGTAGAACCGGGTGTCTGTGGATTGAGAAGAATAGAGAACTATGAAAAATGGAGAAGGGACTATAAGAGAAAGCTAATATAAGACAAAACAATTTAAAATTTTGGTGTCTATCTGTTCAAGCTCATTTCTGGAATTACTGAACGAATTTTAATAAAATTTTCGATGGTAGATAGAGCTTGGCTTTGAAGCAGAACATATAATTTTTTTCATTAAAATCGGATGTCAATAATAAGATATCCTCGGTAGGTTGTAGTGAAGTTGTATAATTTATTTAAAAAAAATCACTCTTAAAAAGCCCCACTATTCCAAAATAATATATTTTGATACTAGCATTTTATCCTGACTTCGTGTAAATTGAAACCGTAAGCGGTATCAAAAAGCGGGACGGGAAACAGAATCGTGATTGGGATCATCAATGAATAATAGTATCGAATCTAGAATTCAAAACGGACACAAAAATTGGGATCTACAGCAATATTTTTCCATATAAAACATGAACACATTCTATGTCCACGTGGGCAAAGTCGCGGACGGAAAGCTAGTTCATAGTAAATACTTATGACAAATCGCAAATTGAACAACGTATCACCACGTAGTTGATTGCGATTAGGATTAAAGAATGAATTTGGTAAATTAGAGACAACGGTTTTTAATTAAAGTTTTTTTATAAGAATTTCACATTATTTTTAAAAATAAATGCTCGTTTTCAAAGAAGTTGATGAAATATAGAAACTAATAAAACGGCTTCGTTTTTATCATAATGAAGGAAAAATCTGTGATATTAGCTGATAAGAGAATGCTTGATGGATGATAACATTGAAATCAATAATGAATGTGACAAATAATGTTTGCTCAAGCATAAGCGAGAAAGGAAAGTTACTTCGTACGCAGAATTAAAAATAATAATATCAGAGCTGTACAATTAACAAACGTGAAATATGGACGATAATAATAAAAGAAGAAATTGGAATCTCTCAACAAGGAAACACGCGACTCCAAATGCGATAAGAAATGTTAATGTTGTGAATTCGAGCAGATCTGTTTTGTAAGTATTATATTAAATTCTGTTTAGATGCTATTTTAGTTAAAGAAGGTGGTTAAGGTGATCAAGCATTTTTGAGTTCAACAAAGAACATTGTTATCTTTTGTTGATTTTAATGAAATGTATTTATTCGTATGTATTTTAGTTTTGTATAAGTACAATTAGTTCTATTTTTTAAATATCTTCTTTGTATATTAGCAAAGTATTATATTTATTTGTTATAGGCATCTATTCCTTTGGATAGATTTATCATAGAGGAATAAATTGTGGCATAAGAGCGTCTGCTTTAGACTTTTAACTATGAAAGATACAAGGGTCAATTATTTTAGTGAGTGATCAATGAAATATTCAGTCTACGTAATGTGTTATCGTAGGGCAGCTTACTGACTCGATCTGGGGCATCTATTGACCAATACGCTAACAATTCATGTTCATATAATATCTTATTATAAATGTTTATTTCTAGGCCACGCTCGAAATCGTCACTTGATATTGAAAAAATCAACGAAGAAAGTTCTTTGCTCGCCGCCGTATCTACCGAAGTCCTTGACAGTATTGGAAAGAAGGACAATAATAAATTTGAAAAGGTGCCTTTACTTTATAGTGGAGTAGATATAAATTATGTCTGATTCTAGAAATCATTTATTAAACTTTTACATTATTTTACAGTTTGTTTCAAATTTAGGAGATATCGTAAAAAGGCCCGAACGGATGAATGTAACAGTTGTAGTTGTCGAAGCCAAAAATTTACCTGATGCGCCTGAAGATGGCGGTGTACACGGAGTTTATTGTAAATTCAGGTAAAAGTGATAAATTTAGGAATTAGTACTTAAAATAACAAAACGCAATGATTTTTTTTTGTATTTCAGTTTGGGAAATGATACGTTCAAAACAAAAATTGTGCCAAAAAGTTATCATCCGCAGTGGAAAGAAATATTCAATTTCACTCATTTGAAAGATTCTGAACTAAATATATCGATTTGGGATAAAGGGAAAGATAAGTATTTTATGGGCAGGTAAACATAATTTTTAAATTTATTTAATTACTGATTATTGTCATCTATTGCCACCAACAATTACTAAATATTTTTAAAAATAGTTCTTCATTAATATGTATTGTTCTATAACGTGATCTACAGTAATATATCTCTATGATCTACAGTTAGGGCAAGTGCTGTAACGTTTTAGAGAGAAATAGAGAAAAAAAAGAAATAAGACACAGCTTTCAACCGTGCTCTTATAAATACAATGTGAAATATAAAATTCATAATGTACATGTCGGATTATAAAACGTGTTGTATGAATATGCAGTTCGTTAGATGAATTCATGTCTGAAAATTTATTAGGTAAAATAAGATTTAGTAAGTTCAACGTCATTACGATATTGCATTCTTTATTTTAATGTAATTTTTTTTTAATGCCACGTAATTAATCCATTGAAATAATACAAAAATATTAAACATAAAATTAGTAATTTTCAACCCTATTAGCATACAAATTTCTGTCGTTACCAGTTAGATCAGAAGTTACGATAAGACTCCTTTTCTTTTAGTTCGTTATACAGTGATTATATATATCGTAATATATTTTTCAGTTGTGTGATTAATTTAACCAATCTGGAGACTGAGAAAACTCATGACATCTGGCAGCCTTTAGATGATGAATTCGGATCCTTGCATTTGCTGATAACCGTGTGTGGTACGCGACGCGGCGCCACCAGGATGAACACTAGTTTTGACAAAATAAAAGACGCAGAAACTAAATATGTAAGTGATTACAGGTCTTACACTCAATTTTGCTAGTTTGCGCAAGTTGATAACGTCAATTTTTAAAGTGTCAACTATAAGGAGAGCTTATAAACATAATCAGTGCAAGTGCAATCAAATGCATTCATTCAAAATCCCAAAGGTAATTTTTCAGAACAACAATTCTTATAAATTTTATAAGTTTCAATAAGTATATACAGTTTTATGAGAGTAAATAATTTGAAAACTTTTGTATTTGAATTTTTTTTGTATTCTATATTTATTTTTTAATTTATATTACTGATGACTTTGCCATTTGCATACCTAACAAATGATATTTGTCTTAACAGTCTCGTTACTAGAACGTGAAATCTTCCAAAAAAAAAAACTACCTCTCCCTATGAAATGCATATAAGAAAATGTCATCTAATTAAAAATATCAAACTTACCAACGTCAGGCTATATTTTCAACTCTCTATAGTCTTACTTTACTATTTAATCTAAACATTTCTTAATCTAAACATGTTAGAGATATCTAAATGAGAATGAATGCGGAAAATAAAGTGAACGAAGACCATGTATAGCAAGCAAGACACATTATTTCTATAATAGCAAGCAAGATACATTATTTCTATAATAGCAAGCAAGATACATTATTTCTATAATAGCAAGCAACACTCCATTCGCTTTATAATCTCAAGCTCGTTTCTTTCTCAGCAATTAATTTCTGGTCGCAATACTTATACCATATGAAATCGCTTCTTTTCTCAAATATTCATATATTTTTTCTTTTTTTAGAAAAAATTTACAAAGAAACTATAGTCATAGAAGTAGCCGTTTTTGAGAAAAATAGTTTAGAACCTGAACATGTAAATTCACGAAATATATCCTTAGCGACCGCTGACGGACGGATCCCCGCCTCGTCATTTAACATCATTCAAAGCATGTGACACTGAGTAGTAACTCGCGATCCAGCCACGCGTGCGGTCGTTGAACTAGTACAGAAGTTTAAATATTTTGTTATAAGTGTTACTTTTACGATATTGAGGTTTTTGAAACTAAGATTTTGTACAATTAATATTGGTGTGTTAAATAACAATGCCTTTCACTGCTATCGAATATGCAAACGTGATTTATTGTTTGAGAGTTTGTAGAGGTGATATTACTGTGACTCTAAAACTTCATAGTGAAACTTTATTCTGATAGTCAAGAACCTGCGAGTCCTTAAGCAATATTGCATGCTGTATATCGTTTAGCGATAATTTGCCTTAGTTTGCCTAATTTGTTTAGAAGTGAGTGGAACACGTGGAAAATCAAAAACTAATTTAATAATATCCTTCGTGACCTTTACATATTGACAACATTAAGTGTCATTGATAGGTAAGTGCCTAGATAAATTCTTAAAAAATAATACATCGTATCGCCCGAGCACAAAACAGAATTAGAGTTCGTCACTTGCCCGGGCACGTTGTGTGGCGCGCGGTGCGTAGTCGACCGGCAAGGCGCTCGCGCGCTTAATCTGGAGCATTTAGTAGGGTTGTATCTATATTATTTTATATTATTTATAAGTATATTTTTAAAGATATATTTATGTTATAGTTATTTTGAAAGTTGTTTTAAAAAGGAAGAGATTATAAATATTTACGAAAAGATGTATGATCGATTTCATTTTGTATTCGGAAGTGTAAGTTGGGTGTGACGGAAGAAATCTGAACGTAAAATCTCATAAAAACCTTAATGCTCGAGTATCAATGTAATGATGTAGTGGAGGTATGATCCTTGCGTGTATGTACAAAGTATCTTTAAAAGATAGATATAGCAATAGTGACGTCAGAGAACGGTTCGATTAATAAGGACGACTACTCCCGCCCGAAGTCTTATCGTCCCATAGGCCTTCTCCCTGTAATAGGAAAAAAACCCTGGAAAGGATGCTCGTCTGGCGCATCCAATGGCACATAATGCCGAAGCTGCAGACGCGGCAGTATGGTTTCATGCTACAGCGCGGGACGGAGGACTCCCTGTATGATCTGATGACACATATCCATAACGAGTTAAATCTCAAAAGGATCATCGTGATGGTGTCATTGGACATCGAGAGGGCCTTCGACAATGCGTGGTGGCCGGCAATAAGGAACCAACTGCTCGCTCACAAATGCCCGGTGAACCTTCGAGGCATGGTGATCGGCTACTTGCGAGACCGGGAAGTCGTTGTCCGATACGCCGGAGGGGAGTTCAGGAAGAGGACTTCGAAGGGTTGCATACAAGGCTCGATAGCCGGTCCAACCTTTTGGAAATCTCGTCCTGGACTCCTTACTCCGCGAACTCGGGGACCTCGGTGTATAAGTTCAGGCGTTCGCGGACGACGTGGTCCTGATGTTTTCCGGACAGTTGGCCTCAGCACTGTAGGCGGAGACCAACAGGGCACTAGCCCATGTGACGGACTGGATCGGAACAAGTTGAGGTTTGCACCATCGAAAACCAACGCGATGGTGCTTACCAAAAAACTAAAGTTCGACGTCCCGGTCATACGTATGGGCAACATAGAAATAGCCCTGATCGACGAGATTCGCCTCCTAGGTCTTACAATAGACAAGAGGCTGACTTTCACGCTCCACGTAGCCAAGGCGTGTAAAAAGGCTGCCAATATTTATAAAGGCATAGCCAGGGCGGCCAAGGCTATTTGGGGGTCGAGTCCGGAGATAGTTAGGACGATATACGTCGCCGTGATAGAGCCTATAGTCATGTACGCTTCGTGCGCTTGGGCACCGGCAACTAAAAAGCTCGGCGTGCGAAAAATGCTGAACGCGCTACAGCGCAGTATAGCATTGAAAGCATGCCGAGCTTACAGAACGGTCTCCCTTCATTCCGCGCTGATCCTCGCGAGGCTGCTCCCTCTAGATATACGGGTGAGGAAAGCAGCCAAATTACATGAGGTAAAGCGCGGAAAAAAAATCGGGGGACATCTGTGCCGACCGGGAGCTCGAGAGGCCCGTGGACTTCCACGAATTGCCGCACCCTGCGCATACTCCCGAATTCGGGTTCGAGAGCGTTGAGGACCTAGACCCATCAACAGTGGACCGGCTCGCCATCGTCGGGCCGCACATTTATACCGACGGCAGTAAGATCGAAGGTAAAGTCGGTGCGGCCCTGACAGAGTGGCGGGACGGAATAGAATCCGGGAACTCCGCATACCGGCTCGAATTCTTCTGCACGGTATTCCAGGCAGAGATGTTCGCGCTGCACAGGGCGATATGGAGGGTTAAGAAAGGTAAAGATCGATTGGTCAACATCTTCGCTACAGATGTTGACCGGTCCCAAAACCTATAACCCTCTGGCCCATGCGGCGCGGCAAGACATCAGGGATATCGTTGCGAAAGGCAGGGAGGTGCGCTTATTTTGGTTGCGCGCACACGCGGGTACCGCGGGCAACGAGCGTGCTGACGAGCTCGCCAGGAACGCCGCCCTCAAAAAGAAGGCGGCAGCGGATTACGATCGTTTTCCGCTGTCGTACGCAAAAAAAACCGATCAGGGCGGCGAGCCTGGACGAGCGGCAGCAGCGATACACCGAGGGAGGTACTGGTGAAATAACGAAGCGCTTCTTTCCCCGGGTGAAAGAGGCGTACAGGATCCTCTCGCAAGTCCCGATGACGCCCCTGTTAGCGCAAACCCTAACGGGACACGGCGGATTCACTCAGTACCTGAATAGGTTTAAGCTGAAGGATTTGCCGTACTGCGCGTGCGCCCCTAGTAAGGTCCAGGACGTACTGCACGTTCTTGAAGAGTGTCCAATCTTCGCCAGAGAACGTGCAGAGACCGAGGCGGGCACCAATTTCATGATTGCGAGGTATGGTTTTCCGGGTCTCCTAAACGATGAACAAAATAGAGCTGTGCTTTTGAAGTTCTGCGAGCGGGTCCACAAGACGATGTAATATATGGAATGACTCTAAAATATATGGAAGCAAGCAATTACAAGATACATAGCATCAACAAACTAATAGAATTTTGAGGTAGATAAAAAACAGACCGAGGTTGGCGGGAAGATGGTGCAAAATTAATATTGTACTTAACTAATAAGGCCTAAATTTATAATTGAAGAGAAGGCGGATTAAATAAAGTGTCAGTTATGTACATGAATGGCAATAAAAATGTTTAACGGTTCAAAAATTGTTAAAACATCTATACAATAAGTGTAGTTAGTTATAAGATATTAATGTATAATATGAAAAGAATGTGACACTGGCTATGATGTATATACATAATAAGGAATATGTATAGATGTATGCAGCTAGTAATTAAGATATAAATTACCTGCCAACCTGAATAAAAGGCTGCACGAATCATGATGAATAAATCTGAGAACAAGAATTTAAGGGCTGTCGCGAAATGTGCGACAGAGGAGGACGCAAAAAAAAAAAAAGAAAACGGTTCGATTAGAAAGAAATGTACGCGTGCACCCATGTGTGTATATGATATGAAGCATATCATAACACACTCACATACACACACACCATATATACATATGTATGATGTGTGTGCGTGTGTGTACAAGTACGTGCGTGTGAGTGTGTCTATGTGCGCTTGTGTGTATCTTCTGATTTTTTGCTTCAATGGAACGATCGCTATCAAGCTTCCAGCATTCATAGGTACTTATTTAAATTTCCTAAATATTTGACATCAATTGATTATGAAAATTTTGAAGAATAGGAAAGGAAAAAAAATGAGAATACATTTTTGAATTGATATGTAAACTGTTGAATCCATAGATTCTAAAACATGATTAACTGTATTCCTACTAAAACTCATTCGGTTTGACTCTATGAAATATCGATTTTTAAAATCTATTTTTATTCGTACATATAAAAAATGCGCTGAATATCGAAAATCTCATGGAAATCGATTACATCTGATAATGTTTGTAATTTTAACTCAAAAAGGGCATCGAGTACCGAAAGCCCCATTTAAATTGATTGCTTTATTCAAACGATATTGTTGACAAAATATTTGAAAAATAATAATTAGGTAGTTTTTTACATTACGAATAATTTTAAAATGACCACTAATGTTTTCATATTTTTCGAGTTTAAAACCATTCTTTTCAAAACACTACGAAAACTTAAGGGGTAGACCTAGAAGGTTGACCGTTGTCCATATTTTTTTAATTGATCTCATAAAATAATAATGTTTCTATAAATTATTTGTCATTCACTACTATTTGTGATTAATGAACAGTTCTAATTATTCCGTCCATTTCGTTTCATGCTTCAGCAATTGAAAATTTTGGAAACTGCATGTGTTTCACTCGAATGATTGTACAAATTGCCAGGCGTGGTATAACACGAGCCCCGGCGACGGCGGTGCGGTGGGCGAATTGCGCGTGACGGTGCACGGTGCGCGCGGCCTGCCGCTGTCGGCGCTGGGCGCGCGCCCGCTGGCGCTGTGCGTGCTCGAGCTGGACAACGCGCGCGTGCAGACGCACGCCGTTCGCGCCGCGACTGATCCGCATTGGAATCATACTTACACTTTGTAAGTTCGCAAAATCAAAATATTTATATACATATACAACTAACACTCATGGGATTTATCTAATATGAGTAGAATGGTTGAGTAACTAATTTAACATTTTAGTATAAAGACTGGTGACCTTATATAAAACATAAGTCGCTAATTTCACTCGCAAATGTAAAACGGGTACAGCGCATTCACATGCGCACAGCGTTTAAGTCAAAACGTATAGAACAGGACAAACACAACTTCTGTTAGCAACTTGCTGCAACCGTCGCAATACAACGTGTGACCCGAGCGATACAACGTGCATCTTCACATTTATAGGTCTCGTAACAAAACATAGTGATACTCAGCTATCGCATCGTAATGTTATCGACAAGTCTAATAGAAAATCTGATTAGAACCTTAAATTATTTTTATTCTAAACTCACTGGATCTGGTTTAACTGAGAGGCCGCATCAGCCTACTGCTGTCATTTTTAGTGAATATGTAAGAATTTAGATTGAGATTTTACTGACAACACCGTTTTACATTTGTAATGGCGTTCCTTCAAAGTTTTCTTCCGGTTGAGCTTGGATTTACGCCATTTTCTCATTTTCAGGTGTGCAACTTTTATTTAATTTCCAAAAGAGTAATTCCCAAAAGATCTTATTTTATCCTTCAGAGTATTTAGAACGGTTTGATAGCTACCAAATAATACGAAACCGCTCTTATACGTTCGTCCCTTCCAAAGCTATAAGTTAAAACAACTTTGAGCACCGCAGATTTTCAGGATTTTTTAGTCAGTCCTTGCTTACCCTGCCGTAATTTTAATATCATAATGATATATTTTAAGTTTACAGAATCAATTCGCAGTAATGAACAGTCAGAATGTAAGCACTTGGATGTGGCAGTTCTTAAGTTTTTTGGTTATTAATTTCTTTCTTAGAGTCTCCAAAAAGTTTTAACAGATATCGCTAAGTGTTTTGGATTAGACAAACTAACATAAATTAGAAAGAAATAATTCTCGTATGTAAATTTACAATTTAAAATAATTAATTAAAAATTCGATTGAAAGTTGTGTTGCATAGTTTTGCATGCGTATATACCATCAGCAGCATTGTAACTGCCTAAGGACCATCTCCCAGATTTTTAATTTGTGAAAAATGAAACATGCATGTTCATTTGTATATATACGATATGTAGATGAACAGCACCGCGCCACTTTTTCCTGTTATAGAATACCATATTCTAATTACATTATACATAATAAAAGTAAAAATAAACATTATCAGAAAAATAAATAACTTTTGTCTATGATTAATGAACCGACCTGTATAATTCGTTTATTTGTTCCCACCGCTAACTACCCTCTGATGGCTGATCTCCGATTCCATTCAGTCAGAACACAACACGACGCGAAAGCACACACTCATTACGTTTAGTAATTTCGCAATGTAACGCGAATGATTAGTTTATTTAGTGCTAGAAAAACACTAGTCGCTAAGTACAAACAATGTGTACGCAATTTATTCTTACTTTAACTGATGGTTACAAATTTCTTTTTTCAGTGATGTAGACGATATAATGTCGACTTTAGATGTGACGGTGTATGACGAGATGGTAGGGAACAAAGGAGAAATATTAGGGACTGTCAACATTCCCTTATTATGGATCAATAACGGCGAGATGAAGTGGTATGCTTTAAAAGATAGGAACCAAAAAATTGCAAAAGGCAATTGTCCAAGAATTCTTCTGGAAATGCATTTAGTTTGGAATCCTGTAAGTAAAATTAGCAAATCCGACAATTCTTTCCGTAGTCTCAAACAATTTATTTTTGTTTGGTTCATTACAGGTGAATGCATCCTTGCGATTATTCCGGCCAAAGAAATGTAAATATATAAAGGCTCCCGCAAAATTCGACATCGCATTGGTATTGAGTAATCTAGAGTTTGTGAGAGACATCTTCAATTTTCTGGTAGAAATCAATGAGATTGTTAAGTAAGTGAGTACGTAAATTAAGATGTACGTAACATAAACCATTGGTAAATACATTTCTAAGTACCACTTATAGTGGCTAGTGACAGTCTGTAAAAAAGTGCCGCTTCCCTGCATGGTAACGGCATTGATCTCGATATTGAAATAGCCAATGATGGTAAATTTAGTGCACATTCAAGTTTATCAGTTTCTTTAATCCGATATACTGGTTGGGGACATATTTGTAGCGTTACCCTATATCATATTAATGAATCAGTAGTATGAATTTAATGAAAACGGTTTATCTATATAAATAAAATCATAACTTGTTTCGCGTTTTATGTTTTCGTTAGGTAGATATAAATGAAATCTTCTTGTTCGCTTTTGAAGCTAATAAAATGTTCTCCATAAATCCTTAACACCTTTATATATTTTTTTATCGAAGTTAGACCCAGAGCAAGCAATCACTACTTAAATAAAAGTTTCTAAATACTATTTAGAAATTAGTGTAAATCGTTTCATGATTTTACAGAAGTTTGAAATTTGTTGGTGGGTGAGTGATTTTTGTACTCCCACAAATTCACCCATGTTGTTTCACAGATTCACTTATCACAAATAAGAGAGCGTAAACGCCTTATTTATACATACAATTAAATTGTAACAGGCCGATGTGTGTGCATTATAGATATTTAAAAAGAAACTGTTATAGGGGGTCTTTATAGAGAAACAAGCCAAAACAATCGTTTTAGAATTTTTGTCTGTCTTTCTGTATGTTTGTTACTGCATCACGCAAAAACCGCCGAACGGATTTTGATAAGGTTTACACAGATTGGTAGTTTGGGGTCCAACTTTACATCTAAGCTATATTTCATCTAATTTGGTTGGATCAAACCAGAGATATAGCTTGACTTCTCCGTAGTGCGGCCTTTCGTATAATAGAGGAGTCATTTGCAATGGTCGTATGGGAAAAATATGAATAAACGCTACGAGCGCTTCTAAAATGGTCTAAATGGCGGAGCTGTGGGCAAAAGCTAGTGTTCAATAAAAATAATTTATTTCTCTTTATTCCTTTATTTTTTATATCTTTCTGTATAAATCATGACAATACCGTTTTGGAACTTTCTTTTATGATTTTCTTAATTTTTAATAAAATTAGGAAGTTAGGTACTGTTTTCAGTCCGATTTTCGAAAATCACATATTTTCATCATATCTTGACATTTTAGGGTCTTAGGTTCGTATTAATAAAGCACATCTAAGTGCGGCGTGTTATCTCGAGAGGGAAACAGCAAGACCGTTATAGTGTTTCGCCATAGAAAATAATATCTGTCACTCCCACGTTACTTTTTGAGACGGAGTATCATTTGAGTGACGTTTATTTAATATGACCCTTAGGAATCCATTTCGACCATTTTCCGATTGATGTCTCTCTCCCTCTCTCTCTCTATATGTGTGTGCGTGTATGTGTATAAACCTCTCATAAATTTTGAACCGATTAATTGACCGAAAAGTAGTTTGCGACATTCGAGTTCCACTTTAATTAGACATGTTGAAATGTGTAACTAATTCCGCCTCATTTTACCGATTAATATAAAAAAAAATTTGCTCTTTTTCCCAAACGATTGCATCAGTTGCCGCAAACTTCATAAAAATCGGTTAATTTATTTAACGGCTATTGTTTGAGAAAAATATTTCAAAAAGTGCTTTTTAAAAATATTTTGTAAATTGCTTTACCTATAAATCCTAAAATCTAGCCAGCTGTTCTTCTTAATAATCAACATCGATCATTGCTAAATGCATCAAATTTGATTGATTTGTTCAAGAGATATTTTTTGAAAAAAATTTTTTCAAAAAGAGTTTTCTTGAAACTTTATTTATATTAGTCTACGAAACAAATCTGAAATCTAACTAGCTATTCTTTTTAAAAACCAACAACGATCGTTGCAAAATGCATCAAAATTGTTTGGTTCGTTGGAGAGAGAAAAATTTGAAAAAAAGGATTTGTCAATATAACGTGAAATTTTTGATGGATTGAACTATGCTATTCAGTCATCTTTTTCTGATTAGAAAACTTAATCAATGTAAAGTAGATCAAAATCGAAGAACGTATTTGAAAAATGGCGTAGATAAAATATTAAAATATAGCGCTGTGAAATATGAAAAATTTTGTTATGAATTTTTGTGAAAATTTTTCTATCTTCATAAATTAAGAAAATACTGTTTTAGTTCGATGTTTCAAAATAAAAATTTCATCAGATTTTGACGTTTTAGCGTCTTAGGAATGTATTTGGACCATTTTCGGAGTGATGTCTATTTTATATCTGTACGTGCGTGCGTGCGTGTGTGTGTGCACGTGTGTATGTGTGCACGAGCCTGTGTACATTGAAAAAAAATCAAAATGTGTTTTTTTTTGGAATATTTCTTTAAACTACTCTACAATTAAATTCCAAAATGTAACTACTGATAAAACTTTTGCTTACAAACAACGTCGATCGTTGCAAACTACATCATAATTGATTCGTTCCAAAAATATAGTTAATGAAAAATTCGAAAAAGGGGCTTTTCTTAAAGAATGTGAATTTTTTAATAAATTGATGTTGGGTACCTAGTCATCTTTTTTGTTCATATTTGTCTCTTCTCTAGAAAAAAAGAAATAAAAAATTTATCGTCGCTCTATTTAACACCACATTGTAGTATTTTGATGTACTTACATTGTTGCTGTAATATTTGTTCTCAACAATAAGTACTACTACCTGATAAAGGTTATAGATGGCACTAGTTAAATAGAATAATTAAGGAAATTTCGCAATTCAAATATTTATTGTTGGGAAAGAAAATAAGAACTTAAGCATCTTTTCCTCTTGGGAAGTTATCATATTCCCACGTCAAACACGAAAGACGCTAAGCATAACTTTGTTGCCCAGGTGCTCGAATTTAACCTGTGATTTTAATGACAAACAAACGTTTATACATTAATTTTTTATTAGGGATTTGTTGGAGTGGGATAGTCGCGACCACTGCGTCGTAGGTTTGGTAGCTTGGATTGGAGCATGTTATATTTTTGAGCTTTGGATGCTACCTCTTATGCTTCTTGGACCATTTTTCTATCATTGGATTCGTCTACATCTGTATAAATCTTCAGGTGATATGAAATTTAGATTTATTTTAATTTATAATATTTTTTTTAAATAAAAATATGTTTGAACTTTGTTTTAGGTTATAACATTAATGGTAACCTTTCTCCGAGCGAAGAAGTGTGCGAAAATGTACAATATGAGAAGGTATTTATTATTATGTGTGTGAAAAAAAAAAAAGTAATTTAAATACGGCATTCTGTGCTTAATAGCAAAATATTTATAAAAAAAAACTTTTTAGAATGACAAAACTCTAAAAGCAAGGATTCAAGACCTTCATGAGATGACGCTTACTATTACAAGGGGCATTGATTATATGCATTCAATATATGAAAAACTAAAAAAGTGAGTACTATCTAGACTTCTCCAAAGTATTTTGTACGTTTATTTTCCTCATTTTTGGGTTTTTTTTAAAAAGGTTTTTTTTCATTATTCCTCAAAACTCCTATATTCATTAACTTATTACGTTTTTTTTTATTAATAGTGCTAGGTTCGTCCCATCTTGTTAATACTGAGATCTGATCATCGGATCTATGAGGAATCGACAGAATTTCTTAAATACTTTAGGTTCACTTCTATAGTCAATTATGCATTTGATTTCGAAAAGCATCATTTGGTGAAGTGGAACTGATGATCATTACCACGAATACAGATGTTAACTCAATTAGATGTCAATAAGTATTTCACGAATTGCTACGTGATTTCATTGATGTTGGTAAACAACTAATGCTTATCAAAATTTACGTTGGGAAGTGAAACTGATGATATAGTACCGGCAGAGCTCTGATGATGATATCCACGAGGAATCATGGGAATTTTCCAAATATCTTATTGTAGGCATACATACAGCATTTTTCTTATTCTCTTAGAAAGTTCTTGCATTTGGTCTCGGAAAGCCTTACTTTATGAAGTTGAGCAACTTATGCTCATCTAAAAGCATGTATTGAAGTCAAACTGATAGGAAAGTACTACTAAGGATTTTTACGTTATATAGAAATCGGTCTAATACATTTTCAGTTACATAGTAGCATATTACATTAGATACTACTATGTAGGAACCTTGGAATGATTTCTCAGTGACAGTGGAAAATTCAAGATCGGAACTGATGCAGGCAACGGCCTGACTAAATATAATCTTTGTAATGAAAATATGCTTTCGAGTTTGTCTGTATAGGTGTCTTACATGGGAAAATAAAATTTTACACAAAAAAATATCCAAAAGTTGCTTTTTAGCACTATTTCGTACTATATTAAAATAATTGCATTGTGACTATGCTTTTGGTCCTCAGCAACAAATGGCACTACATGAATAAAATACACAGTAAAATTTCGTTGGAGACGAACATAAAATATGTAACTTTTTCCGAACGAAGTTATTTATGTCACCACGGCAAACTCGATTCTGCCAGGTACCATATAACTAGATTAATTATGAAGATTTATTACCAGGTATAGCTAGATTAATTATGAAGTTTTATTACGTAATTACTTAAAAAATGTTACATGCGGTAAAGCCAATTACCGCGATTGGCACGAATGTGGATGGAGCAGCTTGATTGGCGAGATAGCACGCACTGTCTCACGTAATACAGTTCTGAAGTTGTGAACGATATCTACTCTCTAGAGATACAACATACTCGTTTGCCTCTTAGAGATGTTATAAGAAAATAAATTCTCTAAAATAATATAAATCGCACTAAGGAATTTATAAAATAAATAGTCGTTTTTGAAGTTGGTGCCAACGAAATCAAAGGAAGAAGAAAATGCAGCGATGAACACAAAAGTTAATAAGAAATAACCAAATTTAATATCTACATCTATGAACGTAAATTATTGAACTAAAATGGTGTCGAGTTGTGACAACTGACACAAGCGCGTCTGATATATTTTAACTGGCACAGTAGTTAGTTATTTTTGGAGAAAAATAACTAACTACTTTAGGGTGGCCATTATTTTAATGTGTTTTGAAGACGAATCCATTTTTTTTTTGTGCAGTACTTCCTCGCTTTTTTTCTATTACTAGTTATAACTTTAATAGTGATGTACAAAAAAGTAGTGTGCGTCAGCTCCGGCGCGTGTGACTAGAGTTTGAGAATAAAATTAATCTATGAAAATCGATTCTTAAGGAGTAAACGCCAAAAATAAGTCCCTGGAACGACATGCTCAGCTAACCAAAGCGTGCTTGTGCTATCTTTACCTATATGTTTAATACCAAGTTTTTTGTATTTTTGTTTCAGCTTAGCCAATTTTTCGGTGCCTTATTTGAGTTACCTAGTAATAGTGTTACTTTTGACGAGTTCGTTGCTTTTCTATTTCATACCTATCAATTTCGTTCTGATGGGCTTAGGTTAGTAATTTTTAAAGTTTTAGAGATTTTTCCTTTTGTCAAATTATTATCATGGTAACATTCCATTTTTCGCTTTTCAGGTGTCTACAAATTCATGCGTAAATATATGAATCCTAGAAGGATTGCTAATAATGATATTATTGATTTCCTTTCAAGAGTACCGGACGATGATGCGTTGGTAAGTCTAGCCTATTGATAATGATTCTAATAATTAAGCATCTAATCGTTACTTATCTTGTTTTTTGTTATTCTAATAACGTTATTGTCATAACAATATATTTCTATAATTATTGTCATAACAATAATGATTAAAAAATGTTTATTATTGATAATTATAAAGTTAAGACGGTGAGCTGTATATTTTCGTTACAGAAACTGTGGAAAGAATATAGCGTACCTGAGCCAGTACAAGGTGTGTTCCAGAAAAAAATCTAAACGATCATTCAGCCGTTGAAAAGTTGATATTCATGAAAATATACACACGTCTATATGTGGAAATGAAATTATGTATAATAATATCTAGTTAATTTGAAGACAATTTTTAATAAACATTAAAATATAAGCCATTAGCATTACTAGTCATTAAAAATTATGGATATTTAATTGAATAATAAAATCTTTTATTCAGTAGCTTACACAATTTTAACCTAATAATCACAGATACAATCATCGCGAGATGAACACAATATAGAAAGGCACATAGCACAGAGACTCGGACGTCGTTCAGATCGGAGGCCTTCTTCTTGAACCCATTCTCCTTAGGTTCGGTTCTGGAACATTCAGTTCTCGCCATTCTTTCTGTAATTTTATACGTTACTCTTTAAGGGAATATATTTTATGGGTCAAGACCACGATCGATAATATTATGGCAGTAGCTTAAGTGCTTTTCATATCATGAATATATATTGTGAATATTACAATATTTTTTTGCCAGAACAAGTACACAGATCCTAAAGGTAAATTTTAAGTACTTTTAAAAGTATTAAATTACTGTCTCAAAGATTAGGTAGAATTTTAACACATTTGAATAAAAAATAGTTCTCACCAAAACTTCATCACTGGGGACCCGAGAAAGAAAATCCAATATGTCATTGTTTAGAATTCTATTCGGGTGGAGCAATTTTCGAGTAAACTTATATATTCCTGAAATTTAATAGTAATACATACATTTTGATAAAAAATAATCCAAAATATAGGAATAAGTAGATCTCTATCTAACCTTAAACTTACCTAACGCCATAAGCAGATAGTTGATTGGAATTAAATACAGCGCCAGTGAAAATATTACTAAGATAATCATTGCCAGTACGCTCAAATAAGGCACAGTAAAGTTTGTCAAACTGAAATAAAAATTAGAGAATGTAATTAATTTTCACACAAATTTATTTACTTCCATACATACTTATTTCTTTCTAAATCTAAGGGAAAATTTGTAATCAGAAACGATATTTCAAAGAATAAACAAATTATTGTAATTAGAGTATAATAGATGTGTTGTAAAATTAGAATATATTTCAAATATTTGACACCCCTCTCATAATACAAAATATTTCGTCACGTTTCAATACAGATCGTAATATAATCTGTATTGAAAACGTGAGGTAATTAAAAATATGTAATTACACATTTATTAAAGGTACAGCTAAAAAAGTATGATGTGTATGAAATACTTTAAATTCTTTATTGAAATGGATTAATTAAATTTCCAGAAACAAATACTGTAAGTACTATCGACCCGAAAAATTCGACCATTACTAGGCCAGCGACTCGAATAAACTTCGAGATAAAAATCTCGTAATAAAGTAATTCAAACGTAAATGACAGAAAATAATAATAATAATTATTATTATTATTCAATAATTTACTAGTATTACATAAAGAAACAATGGCTAAGATGATACGTTGACATGATTCCGAACACGTTTTCTTTGACACAGAAGGTCGGCGTGTTGCTAAAGAAAGTGGTCTTTCACAATCACGTGAAGTGATCTGTCTGAGTGAAAATTATTGCGCATGGGTCTTAATAGCTTAATGCTAGTTATTTAGGTGTAATTTTTTATCATATTCATCCCAAATTTCAAAATAGCAACAAAAATCTGTCAAAAAAACTAAGCATGCAGTTTTTTTCCATTTCTGGTGACGTAACATCGATCATATCAAGGAAAGTGGATGCATCGAGAAGGGATTCGTTAAGAGCATTGGTTATTACTATTTTTTTTATTTACTTTTGCTTATTTAATAATTGTTTTGAATGAAGAAGTATAAAAATGCTTAGTGAATCTCGGTAGCAGCAGATGATACTACTGTAAATTTATAAAATCTGTCAAAAAACTAAGACAATACACTATATTTAAAAATACGTAACATAGAGTAATATGATACAGTCCCTTCATTTATGCGAATAAGCAGCATCGTAAAATTCGATGACAAAAAAATCTGTAAAAAATGCAAACTTGTTTTTTTGATAGGTATTCTGTGCTACAAATACTAAACAACGAAAAGAAATTTGAAAATAAATTTTAGAAAAAAATGGAGTTAATTTAATGTATGTTTAGATAATATTTCACTAATTTGACATAATCAGTTATCGCTAACTAGAAAGATTTTTTAAAAGTAACCGAGTGCCACGTATTATACCCAAATTATTAATATACTTATGTTGTATAAAATACAAAAATATTTGTCAGAAAATAATGAGATAAATTCAATATCGTTGTATTATTCTAAATAAGTTGTGAAAAATTAGGTAGTTGCGTATTAGAATATCTAACCAATAAAGTGAGCATAGCAGACCACGACAAACGACGGAGTTCTGAGGTAATAACATTCAAAGAGATACAGTTGAATTGAAAACCTTGTCTTTTTTGAGGTCAGTTAAAAAGGACGCTAAATAACTCTTAAAAATAAATAACTCATAACAATGCAACCGGGTGCACCGCGCATATATTTGCATGTCTGCGACATGACAGCGAAATTGAAAATTGCAGTAGATGTTTATACAAGTACTTTTAACAGCTATATTGCTGATACCAACGGTTAACTTTCGTCGTATTTCATTATCGTTCGCGTGATAAATAAAAGGATTACTTGCTTTTTTATGCGTTCAGCGAAGGACACGATGAAGTCGATTCCGTTTTTAATAGTGAACGTCATGTCTTGTAATTCGCTCAAACGGTTTTTTATAGTTTTGTCGTTCTGCAACAAAAGTAAAGATCTCTTTAATAGAGGAATTAAACGTTATATTACAAAAGAAAGCGAAATATAATTGTTTTACTGTTTCCGCTTCCGTACAGGACTCCTCCGACTCTTGTTCTAGATCTTCAGTAGGAATTAAGGAGTTACTGGCACCTGTAAAGAGACATGCACATTGAGTCAAACTGTGATAAAGGTCGATTAAAAAATATTTCATAATTATGAACAGATAATTTGATACATGAATTATATCGTTTTGAAATTGGTGACGTATATATAGAGATATATATTCTTTTAAAGATGAAAGTAAATATTTATAAAACTCGTTTCTTAGTTATATATACAAACAACTTTCAAACTTGAAAAAATAAATTAGTTCTATCATAGTAGAACTGGTATATTTTTAAAATTTTCAAAAATGTATGCCTTTTTTTTGAATAACAAAGAGTTCAAGAAAATTTGGTAGGAGACCTAAACCCTTTTTAGTTTCTGTGGTCAATATTTTCAGTTTCCGGTATTCAATTTTGCTTAATTTCATGCTTTGAAAGCGTCTACTTTGATAATGAATCAGATTATATACGCACAGGAGTAACGATTTCGACATTTTACATTTGTCATGACGTGAATACAGTTAAAATAAATGTTTGCTCTTGTGGTCTATGGTTTGTACGGTTGATACGTAGACGCAGTAAGTGCGTGGCGAAGAACTATCATTTTACTATGATTATATGTACTACAAGTATCAATTGTGTATATACGTATACAACTGCTATCTGCTATCATATATATACAATACGACTGCTACCAGACCCATGTAAAGAAGATAACAGCGGTGATAACACTGTATGAAAAATATCAAACTAACATGACACGGGACGGGTGATGAAATTGTACAAGAAAGGCGCCAAAAGTGCGAGCGGCGCCATCCACAATCGAAAGCAGCAGCAGATGGCCAGCCACGCCGCCAGTGCCAATGCCGAAGTCTCTACACTGTCCCATTCGAACAACTCCCCTGAAAAGGGGAAATCACAACTAAAAAAAATTGTCATTATGTCTATCTAATAATAGGGTCCATTTTGAAGAGTTTCAATAAATAAAAGTTTGTAAATAAGCCTTGCGTCTCACTTTATAGATTCGTTGAGATCGTAAAAAAAATGGAACACGTCTTTTATGAATTTCAAATTGCTATAAATGAGCGGAATGTCGAATTTGCCTTGTTTTTTTATATATTTCGCTTCTTTCGGAGTAAGCAGACGAAGTGAGGCTTTAATCTGTGGACAATGGGCTGTCAATGTAATTTAAAAAGTATTTTATGGTAAAATTAGCCATGTAAAGTACGAAAAAAATTGATATTACTCACGGGGTTCCATACAGCATGCATTTCTAGCAATATTCGCGGACAATTTCCTCTGGCACCCGATTTCTTTGTTTTGTCTTTGAGAGCATACCATCTCTTCTCGCCGTTATTGATTCTAAGAAGTGGTATGCAAACTTTTCCAAGTGCCTCCCCCATTATGGGACTTACGATACATTGGTCCTGAACGCTGACCTCAAGTGTTGAAGTTATGTCCATGATGTCGCTGAAATGAAATATTATTGAATGCTATCAATATTTGTTAGTGTCCAACAAAAAAAAAAAAGAAAGATTATGCTTTTGACCATAACTCTATGCTAAATAAACTGTTACCGTAGATGTATAACTATCTTATATAAAGTGCAGTACTGTTAATGTATATATATGTAAATTATGCCTTAATAAAATATTAGCATTTATCTTATAAATTGTACGATACCTGAACAAAATGAAATTGTATTCTTTATTTATCATATAGAGCGATAAAATTACATACGATTCCTTAAAAATTACTGAAATTACGGAAAGTTAAGACTATCAAGAGGAAGCGCCAATAATTTCCACCGTTTTATCTTTTCGTACTTGTGTTACATAATTTTTATATAAACTAATACATATCCGTAAATTTTTGTAGTAACATTAAGTTTTCTTGCAGTTCAAGTGTCCTTGACTGGAACATTCTTCAGTAAATTATTTCTTTATCTACATCTTGCATAATTTGTTATGTCAGATATGCACAAGATGTAATGTTGTACATATAAGACAGAGTGGCAGTTTAACTTATTTAAAGAGAAGTTCAGTATTCTTCTCTGGAATCTTATTTTACAAATACAGATTGGCCCACAAACAATTTTTTTTAACATTCTCTTGGTGGAAACGAGACATAGTTAATTTATTCACACGTCCTATATTCGTTTTACGAATGTATTTGTTTTCTTTAATTATTGAAGATTTTTATGATAACCAACATAATTTTCTCAGAAATATGCTCGATGCTACAGTTAGAATGCAAACTTAAAAAAAATTATCTTTAAGAGAAATATGTGTGCCCGAACCACAAACTGCGCGAAATATTCTTTTCTATAATAAATAACAGATTCTACGTCGGCAGTGTTACTCCACAGGCAAAAAGGACATCACAGTTTGATAGTAACTGTGATAATTCTGTGATTTCAATATTTGGGTGAAGCCTAACCTCAATCGCGCCAGCAATATAACTAAGTTAAGAAAATTGATATGTATATATAGATTCTATTGAAGTTTGTGATATAAAGTGATGTCTAAAAATATCGTTGAATCTGTAGTAGTTAGTTGAGTGTTAATATTATTTTGTATTCACGAATTTAATGTAAAGCAACGAAAAATTAACAAACTTCGCCTTGATTGCGTTAAATAATAAATTAATTTTGAAGCTACCAATTGATAATTCAAACAAGTGCACTGTCGTCTCCTTTGTCAATGTTTTTTTCCTGTCAATTTTGAAAAGTAAAGACGTTTACCGTAAAGGGTACATGTTTATTTAATTCCTTCAAACTAATAAAAGGGTCCAAAAATAAATCTCTAAAGACCTCCCACTATTATTAGTAATCAAGAAAATTTAATTCTATTTACATTCACAACCAGTACTTTCTTACATTAATATGACGTAACTAAATTTAGTGCATTATTTATCACGTCATAGTGCTTTAATTTTAAGATTAAAGTTTCGTGAATAATACAATCAAATTCTTCGCATATATCATAATAAAACTCCAAGGAAGTCACGAGAATCTTTTTTAAAGTTTTAAAGATGTATCTGGTCAAGCAAAGTCCTACAGTTATGGACCTACCCCCAAGTGAATTTACACTTATAGAATATGAAGTAATTTATTGGAATTGAAATGTGAGAACAGTTGACTGAGTGATATATTTTTTAAAATATTTTATTAAGCACTGGGATTATTGATAACGGACCGAAATTTATGGGATGTGTTTTTTCCCCACACTTAAATAAATGGTTCTCTACCGCGCGATCCACAGTTCACCTGAGAAATAAGTCAAATGAACAGTTTTTTTTAAATGTAGTGGGTTAATGTCTTGATAAAACCATATAGGACGAGTAGAACATAATTGAAGGTGTGTCAGAAGTCAGAGTTTTTTGATTAAGCCACTTCAAATAAAAAAAAATCTACACAATCCATACTGTTTTGTACACTTACAATGTATACGTTTGATTCCAAAGTGGGTCGGGCGCGGCTCGTGCGGCGTGCGTCTGCACGCGCGCGTTGTCCAGCTCGAGCACGCACAGCGCCAGCGGGCGCGCGCCCAGCGCCGACAGCGGCAGGCCGCGCGCGCCGTGCACCGTCACGCGCAATTCGCCCACCGCGCCGCCGTCATCCACGCTCGTGTTATACCACATCTGTAATTACAATCATAAGACTCTATGTAGACTCTACTTTTGCTAAATGTAAATCAAGAACCATATTCTTATGGAGAACTATCAATCGGCCAGTTTGGTGCTACTTAAAACTTACATACTTATCGACGGGCATCGGTTTTAGGCTAGTGCCGTTGGTGTAGGTGGTGGGTATGCCGTCGCAGGGTGCGGCCAGCGGAGAGCCGCTCAGCGTGAGCAGTAAGTGAACTGCGCCGTATCCGCATTCCAGGTTGCACCACATGTCGTGTGTACGATTCTTCTCCAGCGAAGAGAGGTCGATTGTACACCTAAAGTTCGTTTACATAAACTTCTATGAAGGACAAATAATTTTAGAGTCCACGAAAATATTAGCATTTTCAATTTATAGGCTAAGTTTAATTAATTACATGTGATGATGCACGTACCCACGAGATACTAAATTAATTAAAGCTAGATACTAAAGTATTTTAAAAGAAAATGTGCAAATTCGAGGGCCGTATAATTGACATGCATTTTTCAAAGTTATCACATTAGTGAGAACGTCAACAACCAAAATGAATGTTTGTTTGTTTTTTTTTTGTATTTTATATGCAGCCATTCAGTTCATATGATTGCTATAAAACTTAATCCACTTATTACTTACACTTGCGCGAAGCTTATGGGAATAAAAAACTAGCAGTTGTACTCGACTTCATCTGTATAAATATGCGGTATAATTATATATTTATACTATTAAGCCGAAGTACTGAACCGTAGAAGTTCCTTTACTAATAAGAAGTAAAATGAAATATTAACATTTGTCCTTAGCTTCATCAACATATTTGTGCCATTACAGATTTTGAAAATTATTAAATTCTTAAAAACCTATACTATCCCGAAGTAATAGTCTAAATTTTATCATTTACCGCGGCTTGCCAAAACGCAACTTGGATTGGTAGTGGTACCGAAATTACAAACGGGATTGGGTGCAGAACTGAGAGTCGAGATCGGAAGGGATTTAAATCGAAAACGAAATTGAGGTCTAAATCGAGTGTGGGATTAAAGTTAGAAGCGTGATAGAGCGTGATCAGAATAGAAATGAGGAGCAGTACCGAAATCAGAATTGAAAGTGGGACCGATATCAAGAGCAGGATTTAAATCGGAATTTGTTAAGGTCAAGACCAGGTTCGGAATCAAAAGCGGGACCACGGTCGGAATCAAGAGTGGGACAAATTAAGCCTTGAGGGGAGAACCAGGATCAGAGTGAGATCATGATTGAAAATGTGATCCGTTTCTACACAATATGAAAGAATTCGTCCTATGTCCACGAGGGCAAGTTGCGGGCGAAAGCTTGTACTATGTAAATATCATAGAATATCAACTGTTAAAATAAACACGAATATGCATTATGATAATTACGTAGGTCACACTTAAAATATTTTAAATTGGCGACTTAGAAACTGTAAAATATTAAAACATATTTGAATTAAAGAAAAAATGGAACTCTTTGCTAACGTTATTATGTTTATTGTATTCATCTGTCATGTATTTTTACAAATTGGCGGCAAAAATAAATTGTTTGTCTAAATTCAACATTAATTGAACGAGAAAAATTTTTATACAATGATTTTCCATGAATTTTGTTACCATTTAGGCCAAAAAGAACATTATAACAGACTTCAGTTGGCCTTTCATGATGAAGCCCATATTTTATTATTGTTTATAATTAGTTTAACTAGTTCAAACGTGATCTCCCTAATCTGACGGACGATCTGCGTGCATGAGGGACGTCCTTCTATAGTGGCAACCAAAGACAACATCAAATCTGTGCGCTCATAATAGAGACTGACAAAAGAGTGATCTACCAGCATATTCCGACAAGTTTAGGCATCGATATGAGTCAATTGCACAAAATCCTTCATGTATGTTTAGCGGCTAGGAAGCCTTGTCAATGGATACCTCATAATTTGAACGACACCCAAAAACTCCATCGTATTAATTGGTGCCGTGAAATGATGCAAATATCTGCCGGTGGCGACTCAAATGCTGTGTACGACATAAGTTACAGATGACGAAAGTTGGATATACTATTACGATAGCGTAACCAAAAGACAGAAAGAATCTACTTAGTGGGTGTTACCTTTCGAGGATTTGTTTATTGAACTAAAACGGGGTTGAAACGTAAGAAAAAAAATGAGGGCGTCTTTCTTGGGAATGGCAAATCATTATGCAACAATTGTTTTAGAAGAAAAAAACAGTCATAGCAGACTGGTACACTAAAAGTCGTTATACAAGTGGTATGTAATAACATACCACTAGACAAACAACTAACCATTTGGGGACGATAGGTATAGAAATACTAGGTCACCCACCATACAGCTCCGACCTCGCACCATAAACGAAAAACTAAGTGATTTCAGATGTAGAAAAAGCAGTGTCTCTGTATGAAAAGGCCGTCTTTATATAAAAAGATGCTCAGTTTTCCATTTTCTAAGTACTTAGAATTTGACCCACGTATGTCCTATCATTATATCTTTGTAAAACAATATAATTCAAAACTTATTTATGTATTTTAGTGTATTCGTTCTTACCTGTTAAAGGTATTATTTAAACCACTGGTCTTGCAATTCTGGCAATATTCTTTTTATATGGCAAATAATGGTTATCTTTATATCTAATTTATTTAGTTATCTAACCTGCCTATAAAGGTTTTCTGTTTCCCTTTATGCCAAACAGAAATCTCCAGACGTTTATCTTCATAAAAATACATATTGAATCTTTCTCTCCAAGCGGGCTGTTCGGTTTTCGGGACCGATTTCGACTTGTGTATCTCTGTGCCTAACCTGAAAAGGATACATTATTTTGTTATGTAATTTATCATTAGTTGATTTTAGCATTTAGGTAATGGTTCTTTATGACATAAGACTAATCATAGAAAGCCAATGAAATAAAACGGCCTTTCGGAAGGTATCACAGTACATAGTTTGCGACCTCGACGTCATTTTTTTGTGTTTGTCGCTTGCCTTGACTGCGGGCGAACTACTATATATTTAACGAAAACAGAATATCTATTCGATTTACATTTTACAATACAATTTCAATGGCTCGTGCTAAGGGGAGGGTGGCGTGGGCGTCTCACACCGGGTGCCACCTGTTTAAGGGTGACGCCGGACCTCAATAAACAAAAGACAAAAACCTATAAAAATATATATCACTGCCAAAATTTAATGACATCATAAGTAGGTATGCAAGAATTTCAAAAAATATATTTATAACACAACAATAATCATTTTTATTACATTATTATATTCTAATGCTATTATTGACGAGTCTTCATTCGTGTTATTCACATAAAATCATATTCCTAATTCACGTCTACAAATTTTTTATTGATTTTAACACTGCATTTTTCCGGATAACACCGTACTATAAATATCCCCACTGGTTGACATCCACGCCAACTGCGCCACTAAATGTAGGAACACAATATTTGTTATTTGGACCGCAGATATATCTTGTACGATTTGATTCTCGTACAAGATATATCTGCTATCTGTAAATTTAATTTTACTCTCTTGTTTTGTTCTATACTCGTGTTTCTTTCATAAACAGAATCCTATTAAGTTAATTTTATTGTGTGTCCGTCTTTTCTTCCATAAAAAGTATCTTGTCTATACATGAGCATATATCGTTTAAATTAGTATTGTAAGACTGATAATGTATGCGAGGTTACGAGTCATAAACATATATACAACATTTTTCAAAAGTTAAAACAGTTTTAAGAAAATTTTTGTAACCATCAGAAACCGTCGGCAGAGTTAAAAAAAAAAACATTTTTTTATTTCACGAAATTAATTGATATCTCAATAACTGATTGTGTAATCTATTTAATTTATTCCATACAGTGTAACAGTACCTTGAGACTCTCATAACATTATCCAATCACAAACATTATATTACAAAATATTGTGACAAAGCATTACATAAGGCTTAACCTGCATTTGCAGTAAACACCGTTGCTACCTCCAGGAGGACAACTGGGAAGGTCTCTCGCTTCCACCAATACCACGGTCATCACCGAACTCAAAGTTTTCTTCGGCGTATCTTTCGTGTTCTTCACATGCCACAAAAAATCGCATGTAATACGATAATATAACTATTCTTGTGAAGAAATAGAAGTAATTTAGGTTAAAGCTGGAATCATTAAAACCAGGAGCATTACATAAGCGAAGTTGGTCTGCTGTTGTTGCATATTGAAAATGCACCAAACATAAGCGTCCGAAAGCGATGAGTTTGCATGAAACGATTGATGGATGTTAGTGAAGCGAGAGAGGTGTGCAAAGATCATATAGTGTGAAAGTTTGTGGTTAATACCTAACCACTCTTCTGGAGAGTAGTAGTTAAATTGTGAATAAAAAAAATATTTGTAATGTAAAAAAATAAAGAAAATCTTTGCAAAAAGAGAAATAAATAACAATTTTTATTTCTCATAGCCTATAAATAAAAATATATAAATTATAGTCGTGTTCAGTGGAGAATGCTTTTGGGTCCATATAGTATATATGATTTCAATATTTTACGTAAATAAAACATTGTTATCTTCGACATTTAATAATAGGAACAATAATATTTAAAAAAACACAACTGAATCCGGAATTGTTAAGAAATTAAAAAATCTTGAGGGTGAAAATGAACCCAAAAATCGATATGGGTGTCGTTATGTTTTTTACGATAATGACAACAAAAATTGCATCAACTTTGAAATCTAAGAATGTGACATGACATGAAATTGAAATTCTATAGAGATTTAAATGTTTATGGGGAAATAATATTAATTAAAAAGGTTTGCTACGCGACCGAAAACGCGGGCAAAAGCTGATATTCAATACTTTGATACTACGCATGCGTGTTCACAAGTCATAACATACGATGTCCATTCACGTATACGGTCTAACTAAAATTTTTAAAAGCTTGAAAATACTTTTATCACCTTCTGAACTTTTTTTCCGTGTTCTTTGAGCAGTGTGAATCCGTTTTCGATTTTGTCCATAAAATCGGTGGAGACTATCATTGAATTTGACGCCAAAGGATCCACAACTAGACCGTCGGGTATAGCTAGCGACCTATGATAAAATAAAAAAAATAATATTAATAGCCAAGATCACACACAACATAAACGTCACAGCGCATTCTCTTCATGGAAACAAAAATAAAATATGTAAA